>CAJUYH010004830.1:1311-25549 GCA_910591685.1 Galerucella tenella | reverse complement strand
CTCTTATTGACGATAACTTCGGACACTCGCATAAGACATGCCTGACAGTTTCATCTTCCTGTACACACATCCTGCATATTTTCATCTTATTAACGTCTAAAGTCTCTTTCTACGACTGAGGCTAATCACCTGGAGCACTCTACCCCTTTCCGGATATTTTCCCGAACCCACTAGTGTTCCAACCAATGAATTGGTTCTATATCGACCCCAACATACATGGACACGCTACCTCCTCCGGAAGACGGCATATCTACATTATACTCCGTATACAGTTTGCTAAAAAGATGTTTTGGAACCGTGCAATTTACACAAGTACGACAAGGAAAATATGAGAAAAACAGCTTGAAAGAGAGAGAAAGAATAATTGTGCGTGGTCAGCGAGGGCGTGTATTTAGTTCCAGAGGCTGGTCGAATGTTCATTGCCCCCTATTTTAACACCCTCACTCCTTCCATGTTGGGAACATACTGAATACCACCAACTAGTGAATTGTCTCTGTAAAGGACACTGTTGCCGGATGAAAGTGTTTAGTTTCACCTAAGTGCATGAGCTCGAAAAAAAGTCAACGATACCGAGACAAAAATATCATTTGAACAAATTAATCTGCGCTTCTGGCAACAGCGGGTAAAATAGGGGGGTTCATTACCCCCCTATTTTACCCGCTAAATACACGCCCTCGCTGACCACGCACAATTATTCTTTCTCTCTCTTTCAAGCTGTTTTCCTCACATTTTCATTGTCGTACTTGTGTAAATCGCACGGTTCGAAAAGCTTTTTCGCAATCTGTATATACTTGGTTAGGTTATAATACCTGCCAGCTGTGATATGCTACTCCACTGTATGCTGTACGTGCTTAAGGCGGTATTTCCCTGGTCATCCATCCAAGTACTAACCGTGCTCGACTCTGCTTCACTGTAATTATCGAATCAAAGGCGTTCCACTACAGTGCTGAGTCGACTCCCAGAGTATTGGATTTATATAGAAAAATGGTATATTCTATTTCACAAATATTCTATATCGTATTTATTGAAAATCGAACCTATACTGGCCTAATAAACATTTGTGCGACTTTATTCTTAAGCCACTAATATATTATCCTGTGACAGGAATGCATTGGGTATCGGTACTGTCTCCGATGTCGTGCTGGGAGTACCCACGAACTATCCACCGAACGCTGTTTTCTGCAGCCTGTATCTGTCTACCATCAGGGTCGTAAAATTGCCTCTGACAAGGGTTCGAGTTCGAGAGATTTCTACTACTTTTATTTTTGTTGGAAGGGCAAACGGTAAAGTTTTGTAATGGTGACTCGGGTCGTTTTCTTGATAGTATCGAGTAGCATGAAATCGTTATAGAGAACGATTGTAATTTATTAAAAGTATTTATGGATGAAAGGAGTAATAAATGAATAATCGATATAAAGCTGAACGTATTAGTTATTACGGGGGTATTATTATTATACCGAGTGTATCAACTATATCTCGGTAACGTAAAAAGATGTCACTATGGCCCACCTAAAAAACACTCGAATGGCAATTCCCTTCTTGTGAAATGTCGTTTTTTCAGCGGAATACGTCTTCGCTGTTTGTCAATTCTGAAATTTATTCAAGACTGATGCGTCACGAATTAATAAAACTCAAATTTAATTGTAATTGGCTGTTTATGATCATTATTATTTTAATTATGTGCAAATAATAAGTTTGTTGCCTGTTCTTAACCGATACACATCCGTTGAAAAAATAATTGCACTTGTTGTTGTTTGAAGGCAAATAACGGTTTGTTTATAAATTCAATGAATATTCAATAACGTGAAAAAATACTTATATAGCGAATAGTAAGAGAAAATAACCTTATAGATCAAGCAATAATTGTCAACTTCACAACTAGTAGTGGTATTAGTAGTAGTATTTATGCCATCAGTTACGAAATGCCTAATTTTGTGTAACGCTCACTTCGTTCGTTCCGCAAAAACTCACAAGTTACACAAAATTTCATTGCGTAACGTATTGCATACAAGATTTTTCCTAATTTTGAAGAAAGTTATAAAAAAATAAAATTTAATATAATTGATAAAAATTTGTAAAACATTGTTGCTGTCACAGAGTACACCATCTAACAAGAGACGAAAGCTTTGTCGGTTCCTTTGAAGTTGGACTTAAACGGAAATACGTCGAGACTGACAGATATACTACTCGAGATACTACTTGATACCACAGAGTACACCATCTAACTAAGGCAGTGACAACCAAACCACAGAAAACTGAGTAACTGACGGTAACGAACGAACGGAAGTGTCGACCATGTGTCGACTTGACATTGACATATCTACTAATTAATTCACGCATGTGCACACAAAATTGCGATCACGAAAACGGCTTTCATTCGCCTCTTGTTAGATGGTGTACTCTGTGATTGCTGTTACTTCATGTTAGTTGTCAGTTTGACATTTTGTAAAAAAGTCTAGACGGAAGGTTTTTAGCGAGATTGATATATTTTTAGTTTTATTTTTAAAAAATGAGTGATTCAAGTTCTGAAGAGCTACCAAGTGATATTGAAGAGGCAGCAGGTAATGCTCTATTATCAATAATTCCCAAAAAGTCAAAGGCAGTTTATGATTTGGCATACGAAAAATTTGTTACGTGGTGTAATGAGAAGAAAATTAAACATGTTAATGAGAAAGTTTTACTTGCATATTTTGAGGGTAAGAAAGATCTAAAAGTTTCCACATCATGGACACTTTACTCAATGTTAAGGTCTGAACTAAATTTGAAAAGGAGTATTGATATTAAAAATTATACAAATTTGGTAACATATATTAAAAGACGGGTACAGTGCTAAAAAGTCAAAAGTTTTTATTAAAGAAGATTTTGCCAAATTTTTAGTGGAAGCTGATGACAAAGAATACTTAATGGCTAGGGTTGCAATGATAATTGGCAGGAGCATGCAGAAAAGCAGAATTAACATTTCTTCCAGTTGAAAATGTTATAGACGATGGAAGCCATTTTCGTGTTGATATTCCACCTTCAAAAGCAAACGTTATACGGCAGTTTGCAATTACCACTGGAGACATTGAAAATACGAATCTTGTTGAAATATTAAGAAAATATATTAAGTTGCGTCCCCAGGTTCTTAAACACAACAGATTTTTTGTAAAATATGCGAATGGAAAATGTACCAGAAATTCTGTGGGAATTAACACATTTAGCAGTTTGCCAAAAGTTATTGGACAATTTCTTGGTCTTTCAAATCCTGTTCTATATACTGGCCACTGCTTCAGAAGAAGCTCTGCCACTTTCCTAGCAGACAGTGGCGCTGATATTTTAAAATTAAAGAGGCATGGAGGTTGGAAATCTACCTCTGTTGCGGAGGGATATGTTGAAAATTCCATGAATAATAAAAAACTTATAGCGCAAGAAATATTTGGTGAAACATCTATGCAATGTGCGCCGCTTCCCAAATAACAGCAAGTTCGAGCAATGAAAAAAATATGTCGTCGGGAATTAATTTGAATAATTGCAATAATTGTGTTATCAATATTTATAATAATTAATTAATTTATCATTTATGTTTTTAACTTGTATTATAACAGATTGATAAATAAAATAATTCTTTTTGTCACTAATTTTGAAATACATTTTCGTCACCAATTGCATAAAATTTTACTTTATGCAACTAGTTACAAAAAGTAAGACGTTTCATAATGTCAATCAGTTTTAAAAAGTGTCACTTTATATGTCAAAATTAGAAAAAATATATTAGATACTCTTGCATCTCAAACTGATGTATTTTGCTTAGTAAAACCAATTATTAAAAATATACGGGCTTTAATATATATATAGGGGTGTTGAAAATGTAAAATTAATTCATTAATTTAACTACATTTCCAATTAAAACTTGTCTTAAACTAGATTATACTATTAATGCGGATTCATTTACTTAAATGGATATAAACGACCTGATATTTTATCTAAGAAGGTTTATTTCTCTTGTACTACTTCCTCTCGATTAGAGGCGGGAACGGTTTTCGTAAAATGTAACATACCAGAAACTGAATTTGCAGAAAC
This sequence comes from Galerucella tenella, assembly GCA_910591685.1. Lineage (NCBI taxonomy): Eukaryota > Metazoa > Arthropoda > Insecta > Coleoptera > Chrysomelidae > Galerucella > Galerucella tenella. The sequence goes on along the minus strand of CAJUYH010004830.1, from coordinate 21,490 downwards.
TATCAAAATTATAGAGCATTTTTAAGAAAGCTTCATATTTGATCACATTTTGTTACATTTGAAGAAGGAAAGAGAGCTATATATTCGACATACCCTACAATACATCCTAAATCGCGAGTTTCAATAAAAAAACCCTTTCATTTTCTTGAATACACGCCACTGTCTTGGTTTCCTTGGAAGCTTGTGAAGCAGATACCAAGGAATTGGCTCTACAGATTGTGGCTTCGAGCTGAAGCGAGTGTTGAGATGATTCAATTCATAGCTCTTTATCTTACCCCTTTTTACCCCCATTTTTTCTATATCCGTTACTCCCTTCACCACTATCCTTACTCTTTTCGTTGTCTCATTTCTCTCTCAGTTTTCCAAGCTTGGCTCTTCCCCTGACTCATTTTTATCTCTTTTCTACCTCTTGTCCTTTTTACTCATATTCTCCCTCTTTTAACCTCCTCTGTCAGCCTTAACCTCTTTACCCATATCAACCTTATTTCCCGATCCATGACTTATGGTTTCCAGTTGCAGCTAGTGATAGAGGCACAACTCCCGGACGGATGCCTCATTCTTCTTTTTTCCCAACTCTCCTCCCCTTTAAACACAACCCTTCCTCTTCTCCTTTCCTCCTATTTTTTTGTAGTTTTTGAATTTTCCGAAAGTAACTCTCGTTTCTATTGTTGGTATTTGAATCATCTCCCATCTCTATTTAAGATAATGGTCCGAGAGCGATGTTAGCGCTTAATATCTATTAGGAGAGAACCGTATTTAACAGTGTTTTAATGCCGTTTCGTAATTATGATGATTTTGTTAACAATTCGCTCAGAGCTATTGAAAGAATTGATCACATGGGAAATTGAAACTAATATTTTTTATGATGTAGTGTTATCTTTATGCTACTTTCTACTATTTGGCAACATGATATATGTTTATTTCTCACTTTCTAAATAGTTATTTATGTGGTTAAATATATTTTGAATTGTTTTAATTTTAAATAATGTATACTAGGAAATCTGAAAGGTGAAAGGTACTTGTAAATCATTAACATGTTACATAAGATATTTTTTCTTAAACTAATTCCTCTTTCTTTTGTTGCAGGTCATGGACGTCACATCAATATCATAATTCTCGGAAACAATCATGAATCAGATTATCATCGATCTCAACTAGTTTTTAGAAACAAAAATTCCAACAGCCAATAAAAAATAAGTCTGAAAAATAGTGAATGCAAGCACTGATACCATGAAAACCACGAGCGAGGTTCTCGTGGTGCTCACGATCTGCGCACTTATCGGCTTTTCGAGCTCTTCAGTGATATCGTCAGATCTCGAAGGACGATGCGAAGAAATCACCATACCCATGTGCATGGGAATAGGATACAACAATACACGAATGCCGAACGAACTGAATCACGAAACTCAAGAAGAAGCTGGTTTAGAGGTCCACCAATTTTGGCCGTTAGTAGAAATAAGATGCTCGCCGGATTTAAAATTCTTTTTGTGTTCAATGTACGCGCCAATTTGTCTGGAAGACTTTTTAAATCCCTTACCGCCTTGTCGAGGTATCTGCAATAGAGCAAGACTCGGCTGTGAACCAATCATGACACATTACGGCTTTAAATGGCCGGAAAGAATGGAATGTGATCAATTTCCCGTACAAGGAGGAGACGTTCTTTGTATGGACCAACCCGCTCAAAACAACGCCTCGTCTACACCGAAACCTTCTACAAACCGGAAACCAATAAAGCCATGTAAGAACGGTTCAAAAAACTGCACAGTTCCCCTCGGAGACCAAAAAAGAAAAGAGTGCAAGTGTCAGTGTCAACAACCCCTCGTCTCCATGGGGAGAGAAATTCCACCCGCCATAAACAGAAGCGTCGCAGGCATCGCAAATTGTGCATACCCTTGCAAGGAAACGTACTTCAACCCCGACGAAAAGGAGTTCGCAACCATTTGGATAACGCTATGGTCAGGCCTGTGCGCCGCTTCCACCCTAATGACACTCACCACGTTTTTCATCGAAACCGAACGGTTCAAGTACCCTGAGAGACCCATCGTCTTCCTATCTGCCTGTTACTTTTTGGTATCCGTAGGATACTTGATAAGAGTGGGAGTCGGACATGAAGAGGTCGCTTGTGATGCAAATATCATCAAATATTCTTCGACCGGACCAAATCTATGTACCACAGTTTTCTTACTGGTATATTTCTTCGGTATGGCGTCTTCGATATGGTGGGTGGTATTGTCATTGACGTGGTTTTTAGCCGCCGGATTGAAATGGGGGAACGAGGCTATAGCTAGTTACGCTCAATATTTCCACATAGCAGCATGGCTAATTCCAACTTTCCAAACGTTGGGAGTTTTATTATCCGGAGCCGTCGACGGAGATCCTGTATCAGGAATTTGTTACGTCGGCAATATGAATATGGACAATCTGAGAACGTTCGTCTTAGGTCCTCTAATCATTTATTTAATATTGGGTACAAGTTTTCTTTTGGCCGGGTTCGTATCGCTCTTTAGAATAAGAAACGTTATAAAGAAACAGGGAGGTGCCGGTGCCGGATCCAAGGCGGATAAGTTGGAAAAACTTATGATCCGTATTGGAATATTTAGTGTACTCTATACTGTTCCTGCTACAATAGTAATCGGTTGTCACTTGTACGAAAACACGTTTCACGAGGAATGGATGAAATCCTTAGCTTGTACTTGTCCAACTAACGTTGTATCTGTTAAAGAAAGACCGCTGTACTCCGTTTTAATGCTCAAATACTTCATGGCTCTCGCCGTCGGTATAACGTCGGGAGTTTGGATTTGGTCGGGTAAAACCGTCGACTCCTGGAGAAGATTATCTAAAAGACTATTCGGAAGATCTGATCTTTCTGGTGCTAACGCCGTTTTAATCAAAAACCGTAATAAACCTCCTCCAGCTGGTTTCTTAATCGGTGGTCCAGGTAGTGCTTCGCTGCTCGGTCCGACGAGTAGCGTAGCTTCTGCCAGCCAACACCATTTACACCACCATGTTTTGAAACAGCCCCCGCTCAGTCACGTATGACAAGCGGGTGAGGGGGCAGCGCCTGTAATAGTGAGCCATACAACTCAAGGTTCTGGACCTTCGTTGAGTAATTATGGGCCCATTTGAGTGACCGCCTGGGGGCCCCGCGATATGGTCACAGCTCTCTAGTCTTCGCCGGTGCCAACTCGGACACTTCTATTTTGTACAGAAGAATTTTCCTAGTTTTGTTATATATTTATTTATTGAATATAAGTGTATAAATGTGAAGGGTTTTACATACTCATGTGAAGAAGTTTTTATTTTATTTTTATTGGGTAGTTTACGTCTTCGAAATTATTAATTTCATATGAAGATCAAGTAGTTACTAATAATTATCATTCTATATGTTGTGTGTTTAAATGACTTTTAATTGACAGTTTAAATGCTTAACATGTAACAACTCTTTAGTTAGGGAGGCGAGGTCGCTAAATGGCGACATTCTTAAAAAACTGACGATTTCGGCGTGACGATAAGTTACGACAAATTTTTGAAAATGCAAAAAAAAGTTCTTTTGAAATACTCGAGCGCGTCAGATTTTCATAGGGGAGGTTTATCTCGGTATCCTGAAAGCATATTTTCTTAATCTGACAAAAATGTTGGTGGGTTCTCTTAATCTGACCGAAAAAGGCCTTTATTACATGTTTATGAAATGAAAATAAAAAAAAATCGCGCTCGAGAATGCCGGATTAACCCTATAACTCGGCGGCGTCAAGGACTTATCGTCAGATTAGATAAATTTAGTCTTAAAACACTAAGATCAACCCCCAATACCTTAATCTGACGCGCTCGAGTATTTCAGACTATCGATTTTTTTTACTAATCTGATCGTCTATCCTAGGCGCGCGTCATTACAAGTTTAGGTCTAAGGTATCCCTCATATAAACAACTGCCACGCTCGAGTATTACCGAAAAATCCTCTATTCGCCTTCCTAACTACTATCATGAATTAAACATTCATGATAGACTTTTTCCAAAGAACAAGGAAGTATTTTCAAAAATGTAAATTACCCTCATTAACTCATAAATGTATAAATTTTTTTTATATCAACTAAGAAGTGGATGATTTTCCAATTCTTCAATTAACAATTAGTTAACAAGATTTGGTAAAGTTTTGTAAATAGTTTTTGGTAGCCAAGTCCCTTCACTTTAGAAACAGAATTAATAAACAACTGTTGGTCAAACAGTTATTTTCGTTGCATTCCATATGAAATCTCCTAATTTAAAACTGAACTGGAAAAAATTTAGGGTTGGTAGCAACTGCGAAATATATTTTTTTATTGGTGAACCATTTTACCTTTTTAAATCGAACTTTCAAACACGCGCGTTTTTTAAAGTTACCATGGCAACATCAACAACTCGAGAAACGAAGTCTATATGACAATTTTTTCATTATTGGTCTATGTTGTCTTTGTAACGTCAAAACTATTAACAATTTCAATTTTATAAATGGAAATTGGAACTACAGTTGGTATTGTTTGAGATATTAACATTTCAATTTTTCAAATCGGAGGAAATGGTATTTAAATTGATACTATTAACATTCTCAAAACTCAATGAGGTTAAACTTCCATCAAAAAGCAAATTAGTTTATGTTTTTCTCATTTCCATGACAAAGCAATTCAACCATTTTACATTATTAGTTCTTATTTCCATCTCTTGTTGTTGTAGTAGTGATAGATACCAGTATTTATAATTTCAAAGTGCACCAATAACAAAAATAGCGTAAAGTATTCGTGGATAACTGGTCTCTAAAACACTTGCTCTATTTCGAGCACTCCGGCTTCGTCCTGTTTTAAAGACCTTAATATCCACTTCTTTAATATACTATTGCGATGGCCATCGTCTTCTATGGTTGACGGGACATGAGGGAAATGAATTGGCGAAACAGTTAGCTAAGGAAGGCTCTAAATGAGACTTCCTAGCTCTGGAACCGTTTTGTGGAGTCACAAAAGACTGCATAAGAGGGCAAGTCTGGAACTGGCTGGATAAAGAACACCAATGGCAGAAAGTCTCCTTCATACAAAGATATTATTGAACAAAGTAGACAATAACTCTCAACTAGGATATTGAAACTGGATAAAAGACAGTGTAATCTGAGATCTTACAAGAACCCAGATGAAAGCACTAGTGGTCTATATACAGATTGCGAAAAGTCTATTCGAACCATGCGATTTAAACAAGTGTGACAAGGAAACTATGAGAAAAACAGCTTGAAAGAGAGAGGAGAATAATTGTGCGCAGTCAGCTGTTGCCAAATGTAATTATCTGTAAAAGTTATTCCCAATTTTTGTCGGCAGTGTGTAGATTTTATTTATTGCAGACTGTAGTTTGTCCATTTATTTTCTTGAACCATATTTTTTCTCCCAATAAATACGGCGTTATTCTGTATTAAAAGCCAAATGCAAAATAAATTATTTATTCCTTAAAAAGTACCAAACATTTCAAGCTGGCAACGCTGCTTTCATATTAGATTGGTAGCTGGAACTGAAAACACGCCCAACTCTGACTGCGAACAATAATTCTTCTCTCTCTTTCAAGTAGTTTTTCTCCTTTCCTTGTCATACTTGTGTAAATCGTATGTCTCGAAAAGATTTTTCGCGATCTGTATAAAGCTTCTGGAATGGAAGTTAACTCAACTTGAACAACGTAGAGACTAGAAGAGGAGAACGATTTGTCAAATAAGTTTTAAATACAAGAGGACGCTAGTGTTCAATTTGTACCAACGTTTATCATTCATAAGGTCTGTTCCAACTGCATTTAGAAACTGTCAGAAACGATCAGAGAATAGTCGACCATTGCAATCAGTAATAGGAGTTACGCGAAGTAAGCTCGTTGTTTGCTATATGACCAGTTATTCTCTGATCGTTTCTGACAGTTATTGACTGCTGTTGGAACAGACCTATAGTGATTTACGCGAGCTGGAACACGATTCACGAACTGATAAACGATCACCAGTGCGATCACGAAAACTCGATGCGAACAGTCCACTCGATACGTGTAATAGTATCGTACCTAAATGCAATTATCGTTTTAAAATGGCGTACTCGATTCGAGTTGATCATTCGTAATCCCACTGCACATCACGTGAAAACTTGACAGTTTCTTATTTTCGATGCAAGGATCTTTCACATCACTCTTCACTTGATGAACAGCAAGCGATGTGTGATGTGAAACATGCGCATGTGTGTTATAATGTGATAAAAACTTAGATCTTATTTTTTTGGGGTTAGGTAGATTCTTCTTCTTTTTTTAAAAGTAACATTCGGCGTTTGCTTAGTAAACTGTCAAAATACAGTAAATTTTACTTTCATCGGTGGAGGACACTGATTGCTGGAGAATACGTTTTTTTTTTGGTCAAAACATGAAGAGACCGTTCACATCACACGTTCACATCAGTATTCACTTCACTTATTCAATAATACTGGTCCTGGAGAGGGAGAAATGGTCGAGTCGACTTATTGCAAGGGATTTCATATGGAATGTTAACAATTACAAAATCTCAATTACGCATTTAGATATAACGATTTGTTTCATATTTTATTGAAAAAATAAATATTGGCTACGAAAATAGGAAGAGTATACGGGAAGATAATTAAGTGTAATGTACAGGGTACTATTCGTATATATATAAAAACCGTTCAAAATTTTCCCGTGTACTTCATCCAATCTATACTCTCCTCGACTTGAGGATATATATAATTACCAAAAGTGATGAAAAAAAATACGTAAATAAATTTTATTGTAAATGTATAGTTGGGTGCTGTGGATTATGTGAATGTGTATTTGATAATTCAATGGAAAAATTTTGGGGTAATGAATAAAGCAGAGGTTTGCAAAAAAAAGCCATATTTGTGCCATAATAAGGTTATCAGGGGACCACTCAGAGATTTGGAAGTTTCATTTCATTGAGATATCAATGTGAGTGATTGTTAAAATGAAAATTTCGGAAGGATCTTAATATATATATATATATTCTTGTAGGTTTTTTCTTGTTAGTACTTAGGAACTTTTTTTATATTAAATTATTTAAAAACGAACCCCATAACCTTTTGTACTTATAACCGTCTGTCTATATAATCGATTTGTAAATATAAAATTCAGCAGTGGCGATACCTATTGTCAGGTCAGGCTACTACATACATCGTATGTTATAACATAGTTATCTTGTTGAATGTATGTGAAAAAAAAAACAAAAAAAAGTGATTAACTTTTTTCCAGAAAAGAGTTCGGTATTGATAAAATTCTGCACGTTACAAAAAAAAATGTTTCATTATTTTTCACTTAAAGTCTTAGCGCTCTTTCACACGATCAGTGCTTTCGCCGTCCGGGTTTTCTAGCCGGACACAGTAAAAAATAAGTGTCCGGAAATCCGAGATGTACTGCTATATACTACCAAATGTTGAGTGTATGAAGAAGGATCTGATTTCTATCTAGTAAAAGATAAATCCAAATTTGCCTGTCATCTGGGTGATCTCTCAGACGGACAAACGTTCTGCTTTGATCGTGTGAAATAGCTCATACCTTCCATCGGAAGACGGATATATACAGGGTATTTTTATACTGAAGTCCAGTATATTGTTGGAATTACTGAAACATCTATTGTACATATCACAAAGGACCCTCTTTTAATACTTATACAGGAAGTCCCATACATAGAAGATCTCTAACGTTAGGATTTTTATTGTTCTGCACACAGAGTTTATCGTTATAGTGCCTTTATATACATGAGGCGTAAGATCCAAGCTGTAGAACACTGGCGGTACAGCAAAGTCAGTCGCTTGTAGAGTGAAGGGTCGTATTTTAACGTAAAATGGCAGATACATTCTTGAATTTTGAGCAATTATCCACGTCTACAGTCTGCTATGCGTATAATAATCCTGCCTATGACAATAAGCTCCGTGTGCAGAGGGCCTTACACTTTAATTTGACTAATTTCAATAAATTCCAAAGGTATACATTATATAAAATTTTTGATAATTGTTTTATATTTATTTATTGAAAATTTTGTACGGATAGCGTTTTAAAAATATTGAACTTGAATAGCTTTATACAAAATATTTAGTGTAGAACATATCAAATTTTATATAATAAAAAAAAACAAATGTTTATAATTCATTTTCGTTGTTTGTAAGACACATTTTTATTTTTTCATTTTGTAAACCAATTTGTACATTATTTTTATGCTACATTTAAATCCACTTTGACTGAGCACAAACATTGTTTTTGTATATTTTTTTAAAGAAAAAAAAAAGAACTTGTACAGTATATAATTTGTAATTGAGTGTATAGTAGCGTTAGTTAATGTAACCTGTCTGTATGCTTCAAAGTGTATACGATTAATTATATTTTATTGTTCGATTTTAACAGCCGCAGTTTTATTTCTACCTGTACATCTATTTGTATTGATTTATGTGTGGAGAGACTTGGAGCAAACAATCTGTCACATAGAACAGCCAAGCGGCATTATTTCGGTATATTATCTAGCATTACCAGTATTTCCGTCGGCTAAGCCAGAGGTCCAGAGTACGGCGCACCAGGTTTTGGGGGGTCGTTTCTCACGCAAAATTCGGATTAAGCGGCCCAAAAAACCCCTTATAACTATATTCGGCGCGCCTTTTTCGATTGTTTTTGGAAAACCCTCGGCGACGACGTTCAGGCTCGGGTTCCGGTGCACCAGGTGGTGGGAGGGTCGTTTTCGACGTGAAATTGTGATTTAGCGCCTCCAATAATTTTCGGGTTGTATTTGTCGATATTGTCAAGAATGTTCTCGGGGATGACGTCCAGATTCGGGTGCACTAGGTGTCCGAAGGTGTTCGCCGATGACATATTTGAATTCAGCCACCCGAAAAACCCTCAGCCGCCGAGTTTTTCTCGTTCCTCTCGTGATTTTCTGGAGAGTCTCACGGAGATGAGGTTCATCGGCGTTCCTGAGCTCCAGGTGTTCGGGGGGTCAATTTGAACATCATAATAGTGATCAGCGACCTCGAAAACCCCCGAGTACCCGATTTGAGCCAGTTCTGACTCTTATTTACAAAGTTTTTACATTTTACAAAAGGCGTCTCAAAAGATGCATTTTTTGAATGCATTTTTGGCTGCAGCAATGCAATTTCCGCTTTGTCAGAAGTACAAAGTAGGTACATTTTTTACAAATAATTTTTGGAAGCGAATGCAAAAAACCGCATTCCGATTCGTCTTTAGGGAATAAATACGAACTTTTGTGCTTTATCGGACTATTAAAAGCTATTAGATCTTAAGAACTGCCACAAAATACTCTTATTAGAAAAAGTCTGCTTGGCGCGGAAAGGCCTTAGCAAAAAGGGAATATTAAGGCAAGGGATTTATATTAAATCTGGCATTAGGGTAGATGAGTGCACTTGAGGATATTATCCAATGTCTCTGTTGAAATTAATAAGTGAAGGTGTGTGAACTGTGCACCAATTTGTCTACAAAAAGAGTCTCCTACGTCCAAAATTGGTCGAAATTAGCATAAAACTGCCAAAAAATACTCTTAACAGAAAACTTCTTGGCGCGGAAAGGCCTTAGCAAAAGGAGAATATTAAGGCTACAGAGAGGAATAAAAAACAATATTTTGCTATATTGAGTGATTGCAAGAAGGGGAGGAGTTAAGACAAGGGATTTATATCAAATCTGGCATTAGGGTACATGTGGGTACTTGAGTATATTGTTCCATGTCTCTGTTGGAATTAATGAGGGAAGGTACGTAAACTGTGCTCCAACTAGTATTCAAAAAGAGCCTTCCACGGTCAGGCAGACACACGAGTGAAATTCTAAATTTAAATAATAAAAAAATCGACAAATCAACATTGTGTTTTAATAAAACGATACAAAGTAATTCGATTGCCTGAACTTTAATTGGTGTTTACGTAATTTAAAGTTTGATGGTATCGTAAAATATTTGTGGATGAAATACTGCAGTTATAAAGTTGTTTTCTATTGCAATCGGTGTTGGCTATTTTGAGTCACGACACAATAAGCCATCGCCATGCGGATGTTATGCGACTAATTTTACTGATAGATGTTTTTACTTTATCATAATATTGTGCTTTGTACGGCATGTCATGTATACTTAATAGAAAAATGTTCGTTTCCTAACAATAACAAACGATCAATACGCACTAAGAATATTGCTACCGATATCACAAAACTAAATGATTAAAATTAGTTGGTAGACAACTCTTATTATCCACTGTGATATTATTATTTATAAGATGCGACATAGGGATTCTTGTACAAAACTGTCAAACGCGAGCCAACTTTTTTACCAAATAGCGTTCATGAAAAATAATAACAGATTTGGAAAGGTTAGAGAAAACAATCACGGAAAGGAGATTACATACAAGGCAAAAATGGCTCTAATGGTGTGCAGAAATCTGGCAGGAAGAAACTGGGGTTGTAACCCAAAAATCCTAAGCTGGATGTACACTGCCATAGTGAGACCATTCATCACTTAAGGAGCCATTGCGTGAGGTAGTAGAACTAAGATATTGACGACGAGAGAAAACCTCTCCAAAATTTCAAAGACTAGCCTGTATATGCATTACAGGAGCAATGAGAACATGCCCAAAAGCAGCCATGGAAGTGATTCTCAACCTCACCCCTCTACATATGGTGGTGGAAAGTGTTACAGAAAGAACAAGATACAGACTAAGTAGAGAGGGAATCATTAAAAAGAACCACCTCCTCACTTCTTAGGAATCAGACAACCTGGGACATGCCACAAGACGGTATGATGAAAAAGTTTAACTTTTCATAGAAATTCGTTACGGAATTAAGCAACAAGAAGGAATTGGATTCAAATACCATTACCAGACTTTTAAAGAATGCCATTCAACGGCTCAAAAGCAATAGAAAGAACTGGGATAGGAGTGTTAGGGCCAGGAATCAAACACTCTGAAAGCTTTTGAAAAACCACAAGTATCTTTCAAGCGGAAACCCACGCTATAAGAAAGTGCGACCAGTTCAATATTGATAAAGGATGCAGAAGACAGACAAGGATTATCATAATGTCGGATACTCAAGCAGCCATTAAAGCACTGAGCTCTTGTGTAATCAGTTCCAAAATAGTGTGAGAATGCCTAGACAAACTCATTGAACTGGGCGAGAGCAATATAGTCGCCTTACTATGGATTTCAGGACACACTAGAATAGAAGGAAATGAAATAGCAGATGAACTAGCCAAGAGAGGGACTGAAAGACCTTTCTGGGAGCCTGAACTCTTTTGCGGAATCATCCCCAATTTAATATTGGAAGAAATAGGTAAAGCCGAGAAAAAGAGAAGATCTGACCATTGGAAAGATCTAGTAGAGCTTATGCAATCAAAGACTCTTCTGGGTGACTACAACCTGTTGAGATCAAGTGAATGCATAAGTCAAAGTAAAACTGCGCTAAGAGTTTTAACAGGGATCCTAACGGGACACTGTCGCCCGAAAGGGTACCTGATAAAGCTCAAAATAGTGTAGGAAGAAGAATGCAGATTTTGTGGAATGAAAGAAGAAACCTCCATCCACATACTTTCCAACTGCACAGCACTTCAGAATCCTAGAGCACAGCACCTGGGAGCAGTGGCGGAATTACCACTAGGCAGACTAGGCAACCGCCTAGGGCCGCAAGGCAAGACTATTTTTGTAGATTGTATTTTGAGGAACAACTTTATTTCAAAACATTTTCAACTTAGTCAATAATTAAGGTTTCACAGTGCAATTAGTGCAAATCATTAATACATACGTATAATATATGTTTATATACAGTTTGGTCCGTGAGTAATGGACCAAAGTGAAATAGAAGATTCTTGACCCAAAAATATTAGATAATAAAAAATATTGATAATAAAAAATATACAAGGTGGCAAAGTTGAAACGTCAAAATGTCATAATTTTCATTTCATTTATTAGCACAAAAATAATAATGCTATAGTAGGCGCTGATGTCAGCAAATTTATTATTAGCCATAGTATAGCAAGAACATTGTTAATTTGCAATAATATTGTCATATTTAGAAAGCGAATTCCTTGGTAACAACCCGACTCCGAAAGCGGAGGGTTGTTACCTCAAAGCTTGAGAAACGTTATGGCAAAATTATTGCAAATTATCAATGCTCCTGCTATCTTACAGCTGATAATAAATTTTCTGACATCGGCGCCTACTAACGTTATCATTTTTGTGCTAATAAATGAAATAAAAATTATGGGTGGGGGGAATAATGCAAATATCTCAAAAACCAGTAACTTTTGAGACTAATGTTAGGTATACCTTTTTGTCGCAAAAATAATGCAGTTTTAATATTTTCCAATAAATAGGGATAATATACTGCGTTAATCGCACAGTTACTCCAACAACATAGCTTTTGTGGCGCCCTTTAGAACATACAACGAAACGGATAACATATTATGATTTCCCAGGCCCTAAAACCCCTATTTTTAAATTTTTACGTTTGTATAACAAAAATCTTCCTATTTATAGAGAAAAAACACTTATGACATTCCAACTTTGTCACCCTGTATATTTTTCATCATTAATATTTTATCAAAAGAAGTTGCGTCAGATTGTAATATTTTTAGGCGAAGAATCTTCCATTTCACTTTGGACCATTACTTACGGACCACCCTGTATATATATAATATAAATTTTTTTCTTTAATTTCTATACATTTTTTGGTTATAACAAAAGTTCTTAACTGGATAGGCTACAAACTTGTGATTTTAAAACATCCAAGCGTACATGAAATAATTATTTCAAAGAAAGCCAACCGCAAATTAATTTTCCTATGGGTTTTTGAGGTTTAATTTGTTTTAAAATAGCCCTTAAAAAACCTCAAAACTTGATTTCCGTTTAAATTTTAGAAAATACATCCCGGTTGTAGGGGCCGCTCGAAAATCCTTGCCTAGGGCCTCCAATGTCTTAAATCCGCCACTGCCTGGGAAATTACTGGATAGAAGAGGAACAACTCCCTAAGTTGAAGCCTGCAGACATCCTAAAATTCCTTCGGGAAATAGGAATAAAGGAACTACTAGTTTCTGAAACTCTCCTCAGAACTTGAGTAGAAGTAAGGGGGCACAATAGATCTTTTAGGTCTCAGTGAATGTCACCCCAAAATACATAGATACATACAAGGTTAGAGAGGTTAAGGTTAAGGTTAATTTTCCTAAATCCGCTCTGGTTTGATAAAAAATTGATAGTTACGTTTAAAAAAGTCGAACTCCATTATCATACCACTTTCGAATACTTTAAACCCCGTAGGAGATAGCCAGACGGGTAGAAGCACGGGAAATTTAAAAGTTAAACGTGAAGTTGCGGTTCGATTCCATCTGTGGTGTTTTCAGTTACAGTTATGAGTCAGTTACACCGAAAATATTGTTGATTAAATCATTGTATATTATAACTGTGTGAAAAAACGTTTCTTATAGCATGAATGTTTATTCTAACCTCTATCTAATATACACAATGTTTATTAACAATTAGATTACTCAGCTAACGCTTTGTTAGAAGAAATAATATATGCGATTGCTTTATAACTGGGCCCGGTTGTACATTTGAAGCTTAAAATTGAGCTCAACTGAGCTGGGCTTAAAATATAAGCTTAGCTCAACCCTAAGACTGTTGTACAAACATGGTTCAGTAGCATCTCTACTAAACCAATATTTGCAATTTTTGGTAGAACTTCTTTCGAACTGACGCATGCGTATGAAGTAAATTGGTCACAATATGTTTGTCAAATAACCTAACTAATGTCATATTAGTTTTACAAGAAATTTCCTATGATATACAATCTGTCAGAAAGCGAACGGTTTCTTTGGAAAGACGATATCTTTGAATAAACTCATGATCTCTACAACATTCAAAGTGATTCATACATTCTTTATACACCCGAGGTCTTCTCGGGTGTTGTACGATTCCAATAAGTTCCAAAAAATCCTTATCATCGGTTAAAATATCCATAATTAACTTTGACAAACTTTTAATTTGAAAATAAATTGAGTACAGGTTATGTTTGCATACAATTCATTCACATTTACGCCACAGAACATGATAACAATTTATGTTCCGTGCCTAAGCTTACATTAAACCTGCCCTCTTGGAGGCTTTACTAAGCTTAATGTTTAAATGAAGCTCAACCGTAAGCCAACTTTGTACAACAGCAATCTGACGCTGAACCTGAGTTCACACTTAAGCCTTCACTAAGCTACAATTGTACAACCGGCCCTTATTAGTATTTTGCGTCAGAAATGTTTTCAATTTTTTCTCACCTATTCATTCGATTCCATCAAAAATCTCGCCTACTGCTCTGACATCCATGTTTCGGGTGTTCGCTTGGGCTAACCCGACTGGCTTTACTCAGAAAGACGAGAAAAAAAATTGGTTCTTCAAACACAACAAACCATTCGAGCATTTCACACAGATTTACTCGTAAAAACGTATGTAACAGTGTGGCATTCCCAGGGGCTCGTATATCGGAACAGTGCTAATACAAATCCATACATATTGTAGACCTTAATGTTTTTATGGTCGTAAAGCGTGAATAGTTTGTGTTTTCATAATTGAAAATGTGTCGAGGCACGTTATTGCCATTTCAGTATATTTCGAGGCATACAAACTGGCTCTATTGATAAAGGAAATTGCTTTCTAAGAAAAGGAATATATATATGTATATAAAATGCCGTCGATGCATGTAAACGAATTTTTACAGAATATTGTGTTGATATAGTTGAATTTGAAAGTCTTCGGAAAAGAAGTTTTATATGAATATTTAACCAGACAATAATAATTTCCTTATCTTTATCCGGTTTTAATCTCTTGTTTTATTTACTCTTAGATCATCATTGTCCTAAATAAAATCATCTTACAGATGTAATGGTTTTTATTTACATTCAAGCACAGTTATATACTTGTATATATCAGTTCATAGAAATTTTAATCTCTACATTTTATTTAATTTCACCATATATAACGTTTGATTATGTCTCTTGAGTGTGATTGATCGTTTTCTTATATTTACCTTAGGCCAGATTTGTATCGATGGAAATAATGCATTACTTATGTTTCGGTATCAGCCTGTTTAGAAAATGCACATTTAATATGTGTAAAAAGTAACTGACAAAAATCGTATAAATATTACAAATAAATAAAGAAATTTTCCGTATCACAAGAAATTTTGCGTATTTAGGGATAATGGCAACTAATTAAATTTAACTGATGCATTGTCAATAAGAAAAATCGGAAAAACTTCAAAATATAATCAGAAAGTGATAGTAAAGATCTTGTATGTACGCCACCTGATGTTCAAGAAGCTGTTTAATTCCCAAAAAATATGATAAAAAAGAATAAGTAATGCCACAGGGAAGGTACAGAAAATATTAAGGGATAGTAGTTCAACAAAAACTTGTGCAAAATAATTTCGTAAACCCAGGAGATTGTCTTTTTTAGTCTAGTCAACAAGTGCCTTTTTGGCCAACTTTTTTCAGCAGTCTCCGAAAATTATGATCGAGGTGTCATTCGGTTCGGGATGGCATCTAGATGATTTTTGAAAAAAATGAAGTTCCGCAAACAAAAATTGCAAAAGTTATCAACAATTAACTAAAAAAAAGGGGTTTTAGTTTTTTGCAAATATCTCAAAAACTAATAAAGATTTTTCAAATTAAAAAGAAAGATTTGAAAAGGGGAGGAAATTTCCTAAAAAAACCCCGACTCCCGGAACTGTAGAACCAATATTTATAATTTTTCCAGAGGGATGAAAATACGGCCGAAAACGGGTGTTCTGGATTCTGTAAGCCACGCCTACTTTGGACACTTTATTAATAAAAAATATTTTAACATATTAAATATGAAATTTAAGAAATGAAAAAACTCAGGGGCTCACTGGATAGATAAATGAACAATAACCCGCCAGAAAAATTTTTTATCACAATTTTCCAATTATTCAATTGTTAACTAATAATTTTTTTCTGCTTGAACATGAACATTGCAGGTGTGATAATTGTTAAACTATAAATTTGAGATTTTTTTCCTCTCTTGGAGCAATTCTTGAAAGGCTTCACAATAGATCCCCGTTGGAAAAACTAAAAAATGTTTATTTTTCAGGTTTTTATTAATAATTATCGTTGTTGCCAAATTAAAAACTTAAATTAATCATTAATCGTCTATATTAATTGTATATTAATAAAGTGTCCAAAGTAGGCGTGGCTTACGGAAGCCAGAACACCCGTTTTCGGCCGTATTTTCATCCCTCTGGGAAAATTAGAAATATTGGTCCTACAGTTCCGGGAGTCGGGGTTTTTTTCAAATCTTTTTTTTAATTTGTAAAATCTTTATTAGTTTTTGAGATATTTGCAAAAAACTAAACCCCCTTTTTTTAGTTAATTGTTAATAACTTTTGCAATTTTTGTTTGTGGAACTTCATTTTTTTCAAAAATCATCTAGATGCCATCCCGAATCGAATGACAATAAACTATTGGTTATGCATATTCGCAGCTTGCCAGGTGTTGATATTGTAGATAAAAATATTATTGAAGCTTTTATATAACATCATTTTTATAAAAAGTTATTGATGAAAAAAAGGCTTTGTCAAATTCGATTGATATTGGTGATGTGATTTACTGCCGGAATTTTATGCAATAATTTTTATTATTGTCTGTTTCACCAAAGTTCAATAAAATGGAAATATTAGCTCGAAATCCAGTTATGTTGAACATAAGCGTGCCTGGATTTTTTTAAATAAACATAAGTAAAAACCAAAAAAACTTGTTATTGCAATTCGTAGTTTAATTACGTGTGAATTCAAAATTATGCAGTATTTACTTTATTTTTATCAACTTCACTTTCCTTCGACAGCTTGCCAAACACTCAAAAGCTGAAAACATCAAATATCTGAACATTTTCGGACAACGTAAAACAATGCTCACTGCAGGGGCGTATATAAGGGAGGGGTTGGAGGTTGAAAATTGACGTCTGAAGTGTCTAGTGCCTATGATTTCTATATTTATTTTCTTCTAATAAAGAAATTAATAATAACACAAAAAATGTGGTTTTACTGACTGCGTAAAATTTAATTTGCAGCGACACTGTTCTCGTTTTGCAATCAAAATAAGGGATGAAAACATTAATACATAATTAATCTAAAGCGCACAGCAGCTACCCCATTTGGGAATAATGTAATTCAATTTCATACATTTAATTGCAATGTAAACTTCGCAATAATAATCAAACTTTAGTCACCGTAAAACCTTTTTGTTTCACATATTATTCGTGAAAGGATTTCAAACATGTGCATGTTTTTTTTTAAAAAACTTTTTTGCAATTATTACGAACCAGACAAATACAAATGTAGTCCTTGGAGTATACGTAAAACATGAAAATAAATTAAAAGGAATGGTGAGGATTTAATAACTATTAGTAACTACCATACGAAAATGGAAAATATAAAAAGAAGTACGAATAGATGTCACAATGAACTCTGGTCAGAATAAGCTGACCTTCATCGGGTTTAATTATGATTATCTTAATACTATAACGAACTTAAGTCACAACAAAAGAACTAGTGTAGAACAAGCATTCTTTATATTATTTCTTCTGCATATATTTTAAATTGAAAAAGACAAAAGTATCACACTATCACCACAAAATGGTATTTGAAAACTTATTGAGCACTGCTGGAGCATACTCACACTAATACTATGCAAATTCAAAAACCAGTGCCTAGTAATATTAAATTAGTTTGAACTACACATGGGGCATTCCAGGCCAACTCAGCATATTCCTAAATTTTCAGGTCCTAAGGCCGCTACCTGTTCACAGGGGCGTACAATCACGTTTTCATCCACCACTTCAATTCCAGGGGTCCGAAATCGGGGTTTTGAGTACTCCCGCGTCATTTTGGTCCAAAAAAATTATCAAAAATACATTGGAGATGCCAAATTTCCCGTAGAACACGATGCTGCAAACCGTTTTTTGATATCTTCCAAGGGGAGCCTGGAAAACGCAAAAAACCGCGCTCTGGTGAAAAATCTGATATCTCAATTACGGTCGCTTGAAACTGGCTGAAAATTTACCACAAGGCTCTTCGATTATTGCTCTTTCGAATGTCCATACGCGCGTGGTGATCATTCTATGTAAAAAAAAGTTATACGCGTTTTATATGAGATTTTCTGTACTTTTTTCATTATAACCGCTCCACTGGCCCTATCCAGTTGGGTAATATTTGGATTTTTCTTCCCACCAAGCGTCCCTTTCGTCCCACAGTTCTTAAGAACACAAAAATTTCTCTCTCCAGTCTGTATTAGAAAAAACATTATTTATTTCACGAATTTTTCGGGAATTTGTTTGAATTTGAGCAAATTTACATAATCTGCAGCCTAGGCAATCCATGGCAATCCCTAAAAACTGAAGCAAGAACTTTTCCAGCAGATTTTTAGGCACGAAACTTCTTGGGTCTTGGAGAGGACGAAGGACATTGATCACCAAGGGTATTTAGCATATCTTCGTAAATCTGCTTACCTGTCAACCCTTTTAAATACAGGTACTTGATGATAGCTCGATACTCCAATTTTTCGATTTTCACAATTTCGGTGGACATCTTTTTTCTTTTAATTTATTGCGTAACTCATGGTATGGTAACGCAATATTTTGTTTATGCATGGAACTGGTCTAGGTCTAGGTCTAACTAGATATCAATACATCCTCGTAAATCACACTATCGAAACAGTCGCAGCGTCTCCCAAGGCGTTTTTGGTCGCTCAGCGTTCAGTCGTTTTATCTCCAACTGATGAGTTGGGCGACTAGGAGCGATCAGCGGCCAATTACTATTGTTCCGGTTAACTTTGTATTTTGAATACAAAAGTTGCTTCAAAACAAAAGAATCATTGTAACTCTGTTCATAGTCAGATTGTGATAAAACCAATCTTATTAATTGAATTTGAGCTTTTTTTCATCTCAAAGCTCCTGTTGACAAATATTTAAGCTAGACTGTGGTCTAATTTCGTTTATAATCAAAAATAAGGATTGTTTATCACCGTCCTCGTCGATGTAAAGTGGCTATTCCTTCTTTAGTGACTAAGAACACGGAAACGTTAATTGCTCGGTCCGTAGGACATGATCAAGCAATTTAATCGGAAATTGAGCACCGTCCAATTTAGCTTGAAAATCGGTATTTGCCAGCGACAATTCAGCAGATGGGCCAATATACGTTGGGACGCAGGGAGCCGTTCCGGGGATCGGCCTTAATTGCGTGTCTCTGATGATGATCACCGCGACAGGTTGTAATTAGAGTCGGGGTGATTGATGACGTGTCATATCTGCAAACTTATCATTGCGTCACTTGCTGGCTACATTAACATACAGTCGGGTACGGTGGAACGTTCTTTGGAGAAGGAAAATCGATGGGGGTTATTACACAGGCGTGTGTTGGGGTTGTGGGAAAAACTACAAGCGTTAAATATACTATTTTATATTGAAATCTGTCAGTCTGAATGATTTTCTGAAGTTGTCTACTAATTAATGATGAACTCTTTGGCATGATTCATTTCCTAGGACCTGTTACACTATTTGGAGACTTCTATAAGCCTAGGAAGCTAAGCAAAGGAAATAACAAAAAAATAACTCTTTGGTGGTCTACCGGAAGACTATAATTTTATTGGAAATAACTGATTTGTTAAGAAGTTTTGATTTTTTTTATTGAAATACTCTAGCAAAGATTACCCCAATCCTTACCGCTACTCCAGTTTTTTACCACAGAAAACCTTTTACGTACGCTAATGACTTTTCGCTATACCAGAGACTTATTTCCCTAAAGTGATCATTTGTCTTTTTCAGTAAGAATGATGGAACTTGAAACTAGGCCACCGAGTAACAAAATATTTATTTAAGTAAATCGAACGGAAACCCCGAGTTTGAGATTTTATTTCGTATCAATTATTCTTAATCAAAGTCATACAATGAAGTCCTTAGAAACTCGCGGTTAACTCAGTTTCGCTGAGTCCGATTCCTCGGCGAAACGCGATTAAAATTATGTAAATTGGGAGTTTTTTTTTCGCTCTTGATTAAGTGTATCAATTTTATTTTTAAAAAAAGATTTGGGATTTGAAAAGTGAATTTGTTGATTATTATTTGATGGCGAAGGATTCCGATGAAAA
>CAJUYH010004829.1:13759-25561 GCA_910591685.1 Galerucella tenella | reverse complement strand
AGGGTGTTACCTAAATTAATTAATATAACGCTATATTACTACAATTTGATTTATTGAATAAACATGCCTTTGGTATAGATCTATTGCTATTTTCTAATTTAAACATGAATTCAAGTTGAACAAAACCTAACCTACCCTCATTTTACCTATTTGGTATTTGACGTTTATATCCGTCACTCGTCTGTCGAGCACTGCAATTTCGTCGTCTGTGAGGCAAAAATATCCGATAATCTAGCCGTACCGACAGGGTTAATTTATTTGATGTATATATTAAACAGAACTATTTTACTTTTGATAATAAGGTTTACCTATATTTAAAATGAAGGTTCACCAATGGGAAGCCCTATATCACCGATTTTGTCAATAATTTCTATGGAAAAATGGACAGTTAAGAAAAAATCTTTGAATGGAAAAATACCTTTTGGTATCACTGATAAAATTGATCGTTTTTTTCCAAATAAATGAGTTATTTGTTCAATATTTATTGGCATTAAATAGACATTATTCAAATCAACAGAAATGTATTTGTATAAAATACCTTGAATTATTTGTTTTTTTTTTGTAAATTTATTTGAATTATATATATGTGAGTCAAATATTGCAGGCTTTTAAGCAAATAAGTTAAAAGCAAACAATCAAAATATTAATGCCAAATAAATATTTATTGGCATCAAAAAATATAAATAACATAATCAAACAAATTTATAGGGTGAAGTTAAATACATTGCAGTTTCATCGTCAAATAATATAATATTTGGATCCTGAAAATAATTATTTATTATTTGGGCAGTTATCTTTGAATTAAATAATTCTTCCCTGTAAACTATATAACTGTTACGCGTGCATAGAGTGTAGACAAGATTCGACAGGGACAGGAGCAACAAGTAGTTTTTGCGTTTGCAGATTGTAGAGAAGAATTATTACATTAATTTGTTGTTAGTGTAGTTTGCAGTGTAAGTAAAGTTTTCATGTTGGTGGATAAGATGGATAATATAAAATTATGGTTATAGAAGGTTGGAATCTACTTCATTTGTGGGAAGTATTTGAAGGTAAGTGAATTGGTACCTTTATACATTCTAGGTAGGTTGATGCTCGTTATTTTTTATTTGAATCATCATTCCACCATAAATTAATTTTGTCAAACATGATTATTGCCAATTTTATCATTTAAAAAAAGAAAAGCCGATGGCATGGCTCTTGAATCAAAATGTCGAATACCTACCTAATTGGTATCTTTCTTAGTTTGGTTGATCATTTATTTAAAGCGTAAAAATAATTTGTAACTTGCCATGTTGAGAAATAGGTATACTAATGTCAAGATAATTTATTTTTCTAAACATCTATCTATAAACAAAGATCCAGACAAAGGTATCATAAAACGAAAGCGGTTAGTTAAGCCTCTTAAGCGCCATCTTTTTTTCCGTCCCGTACAAATAATTAAATAAATAATTATTTAATCTTAATCACTCAAATTCATATAAGCTTGAATTTAAATAAATAATTATTTGAAAAAAAAGTACAATATCATATTTTGAACATTTCATGTACACAATTAAATACATAAATATTTAATCTAAATCACTTGTTAGATTTTTTTTAATAGAAATTTATATAAAATGAAAGTACAATGTCATATTTTCAACATTTTCTGGACAAAATTAAATACATAAATATTTAATCTAAATCACTTGAATTTCATATTAGGTTTATTTAAATAAAAAATGGGTGGCTCACGAGGTTTTGGCCAGCCTTTACCTATTTTCAAAACTACGTCGTTGCTACAAAATCCCTGAAACAGGTCGGTTTTTGATTTTAATATACTGCATTTTCACCTAAAATTTTTTATTTTTGGTGGCTATATGTAACTTTTTGTATTTTAGGTGTTCACAAGAAGCTCAAGACGATTTGGCTCAAAAGAAATGACGTTTTTGCTTCCTCGGTACTTAATCTAAAATATGTCAAGAATAAATTTGTTTTTATGATGTGAACTTTTTTTATCTCAATATAATTAGACTTTAGAAGTTTTGCAATGTACTACATGCATTTTTATGTAAGTAATGCAGTAAGAAAATATATTTTTTTTAAATTTCTTCTACTTTACATTTTACCTTGATACACACAAACTATTAAAGAAACTAAGTTACACTAGAAATTTACTTGTTAGGTTTACAAAAAAACAGCTTTTGATAGAAGTTTTTTTCAAATATATCGATTTATCTGCATAAGTTAGTTGGAAATATACTGGTTGCACCATTACTCCAGAATAAGTCACCCAGTATATTTTCAATTGACTTGTATAGATAACTTGATTTATTTGGAAAAACTTTTCGTGAAATCGAAATAACTTATATCTAACATTTACTACTAGGTATAGGGAGTGTATTATAAAGCATTGGTAAACAAGTACATGCATATATTGCAACCGATACACAATGCAATTGCTTGGTTGCTATGTCTTTTTTACCAATTATTTAACTATAACTCCCTCTACCTAGTGGAAAATGTTACCTATGCAAGTTACATTGCTTTTTGTACACACCATAAATACATTTAAAGCAAATATATATTTGCTTGAATCCTTCATTGGGCGATTAGCGTTAAATAAATATTTAGTTAAAAGTAAATAAATATTGATTTGATTTTTACTCTTAAGGGAGTATGATGAAATAAATAATTATTTGATATTTTCTTTTTAGAAAGTATAAAAATAATAGTTATTTATGATATGAGTGTTAAAAGTGAGGTTTTATTTTGTGAGTGAAAACGTTTGTGAAATGAGCGGAGCGAATTGAACAATTTCACGAACAAAATAAAATCACTTTTAACACAAATACCATACAATGTTTTTTGTACAACTTCCCTATTTTGATAATGAAACGAGCGAATTTGCAATGACAATAAATTCAAAATGCATTTTAGTATTCAAATAATCAAAAGATTGTTGTGAATGGCAGACGTTGCCAACGTTATGATTACTAACAAATGAGAAAAGACGCTGTCATTTGAATTTCATTCCTGTCCAGTTTTCGTCTTGGGTTTTTAACTGCTTAATATGTTTGTCGAGAGTCCAATTATTAATAAAAGTGACGATTTGGTTGTTCCTCTGGATATTGAAGAGTCTGCAAGAAGAGCAAATCTGGAACTCTTACCTATGGAGTGCTAAAAATATTTTTAACACTAGTGTTAAAAGTATTTTTAACACGCTGCTATGTAAACAATCGTTTTTAACATTGTTTGCTATCATTAAAAGTGTCACTTTTAATGACAGTTGTACAAAAATATTTTTTTGATATTTGCTTTTCAGAAAGTATGATGAAATAAATATTTATTTGTATGCCATTTAAATCGCATAAATATGTCTTAGAATTTTAAACCGAGTGGATTTGGCATAATAAGTATTTTGTTTCATTTTTCAGCAAGTTGAAAAAGATTAAATAAATATTTATTTCGATGAGATTTGAAGCAAATAATTGTTTGTTCTATTTTTTCAGTAACTGATTAGGTCAAATATATTTATTTATTTGATTTTGACTAGTACTAGTTGATTATAATAGAATATTTATTTATCTTAAATAAATTAGGGAGACACATGGCAAACAACTTTTTAAAATTCATCAAATAAATATTAGTTTGGACCATAGGAAACAAATATTTATTTGAGTGAAAAGGAAATTTTTTTTATGCAAATAAATAATTTTATCAGTGTGGGTATGTGGATCATGTATTAGCTTATTTTGTAGGTGGTGAGCGACAACTAGATATATTTTTGAAGGAAATAACTCAATTAATTTTCTTGATTAAAAAATTCAAAGATACGATACTATACTTGATTTTTCGATATACAGAAGACCAATACATCCTGCTGAGACTATACCATATAATTCCAATGATCCCATGAGCAGTATAATTCAATGACATATCGTCGGCTTACTGTGAAAAATGCATAAGTCCAAAATAAGTGCAATTTTACAGGAGGGATAAAAAACTGCATTTAAGATTGAACTTCAAACAAACACATTTTTTTCAATCGGATAGTTTTTAACTTAACATCTTCAACATTTTAATTATCACTGCATTTTTTAAACTTCAATTGTGAACAAAAATGGGCTTTTGAAATGCATTTTTCATAGTAAGTCGACGATATTCAGTTCGTATGAACAACAATAATTTTGATTGGAAAATTAATATAATTAAACGAATAGCCACATATCCAACGGTTATCCATTGCATGTAATATTTCTAATACTATTCCAAACCAGCAAATACAACAATTTCTTTTAAAATACGAAGCAGTGTAAGTAAAAAATTGCTGAATTTAAAAACCGTTTAAAAAGTCTGGGATATGTATATTGGTCAAACCATTTGAATCACCCTGCAATTGTCTTACGTCGAATAATACGTTTTAAATGGATGTGACTCACCTGTTGGAGGCCTCTGATACGATAGTTCTGTAACCAATATGGGACTATTTCGCTTAGTTTTGAAAGATATTAGCTATTCCATGGGTTTAACAGCTGTCTCAAAAGGATTACGAGGAAATTCTTAACTCGAGAATATCTAAACAGAGGAAGTATACCAAAGTATACAAGATGATCTGACTGTCAGCTTTCTAGGATTATATTACATCAGAAATACATGAGTAGCGTAATTAAACACGAAATCAGTATACGGGGTAGATCTAATGAATTCACAACATTAGATGAATAACGTTAGATTAGATTGGGGATTTTAATGTCGATGGGATTTATTTGACTTCAACAAAAATAGATGCTGAGTACCTTCAAAAAACCTTCCAGTCGAACGAGCTAGACCATACTTCACTGGTACGATTTTAATTAGGAATCCAGATATACAGGGTGCTTCGGAAACATTGGTCATAAATAATACCACGTATTCTGTGGTCAAAGCTATGTTGATTGAACCTAACTCACTTTTATACAAAAGTGCATGCAAAAAAAGTCACTGTTACATTTTATTTTTTGCGCGATCGATTTTTTTTGTTCATTTACAGCATCGGTTGTCAGGACGGTAGGTTGTGTTTACTGGTTTCTAAGTCTAACACGTCGGTAAGTGAATTACTAACCGACGTCCTACATACATTTAAGTGGTCCTAAATAATATATTACTCCATTCATTACACAAGAGGAACAAAAAAAAATAGATTTATATTTTTTAATGAATAGAATCGAACAGAACAATATAAAGAGTAATAAATAGCATGAAAACAATATCACCAAAATGCTTATTATTTCTTGAACTGATCGGGAAGTATAAATGTCACTTTTGACATTTCGTTCATTCCAAAGAAATTTAAATTATTTTATTCGAATCTTATTTCAATACGATCGCGCAAATATAAGCATTTCGGCAATACATTGCTGTCGACCGGAAAACAACCCTAACCGTTCTTGATACTTAATATACTATAACGGTATATATATAACGTAAATTCATGATAATTCATATGAGACACGAGTAAACAAAGTAGTAGCGTTCATTTGTTTTTATTTATTATGGATTTTCAGAGGGAGTCACCACCCTTTTGAACCCCTAACTTTTTGTGATGATTACATTTAACAAAATAAGGAATTCCTCTGGAATTAAATGTATATTCTTAAAGAATTTCGCCTCTTTGTATTTCGTTGTCAACATTTCAGTTTGTAAGATTTAAATTTCAAAATGTTGATTCATTAAACTGTACTGTATATTCATAATTATCATAAACAAGTTCATTATTACATCATAATTAAAAATACTAAGCGAGTTAATGAAAATCAAACCTAACACATGTTCTTAATTCAAATTAATTTCGTAGGTAGAATACGTTACGTGACATTACCTACCAATTATTACATTTAAAAAAAGAATAAGCACTGACACGGTACAGGACATTAATTTATAATAGTAAAGTTAATATCAAAAATTACTAATAATAGGATATATACCAGTTTCCATTGGAAATTACTACCAAATTTTAAAATAAAATTCAAATTTCAATGCACTTTCCGACCACAACCCGAGGATTTCCGAACGTTACCGATGATACGTGTGATGTCATATCTCTTGTGTTTACTCATGTCAATATGGCCGGTATTGCATTATATTATGTGTAGTTGTGTGTTTATATTGTATTTTAATCAACTATTAATTGCTTCATCGACGTAAAAATATCATTTATTTGTTTGTTTGAGACCATTACGTGTTTGTGTGTGCTTTTTTTATTTCTAAAAGTCAACGTGAAGTGGAAAGTGGACAATAAATCTTCGATAATCCCGAGGATATTATGAAACTTTTGGAACAATATGTTTATTTACTTCAGTTCAGTGTTCATATTTTGTGAGTAAAGATATGGCTAGCAAAGGTTTTGTAAAAGAACAAACTGATAACTTCCCAAAGTAGACCTATTTATGCTGCTTGTATTTATGAAGTCAAACAGCTGCTCTAATGCAGAGAAAATAAGAGGAGTTGAAGCATTATCGTAAGTACGATTTAAACTATGTTTTATTTATATAATATATACCAACCATATTTCGATGTGTGGTCGTAAGAAAATGATATTTTTATGGTTGATTCCTAGACATATAGGTACATAACCTCAAACTATTTGAGAATAAAAATAACCAGCATAGAAGTAGGTACTTACACTAAAATGGTCTTCACGAACAAAAGTAATGCCCTTCTCTTAAGTGTATTTTTGCTTGCGCCACCAGGTAAAGTAACAAATATTTTGTCTGGAGTTTTAATAGACGTTGATTTACACACTGGAACAATGCAATACTTGGAATACAAAGTTTTTTTTTAGGCTTTATCCATTTTTAAAGCTTTCAGAAACAAATTAGGTCACAAGAACTCAGAGCGGGATACACAAATAAGAACGTAAACAAATGACGTCACACCATGGGCAGCCATCTTTATAACGTAAAGCGCGTTTTGGCGGACTTTCAAATTTTATGATTTTTAAAGTCGTTTTAAAAGTAAAGTTTTTATTTTTTTGGAAAAATAGGCATGCAAGGTGTTAGGAGACCCGATAAAGCGTCAATTCCCACCAATATAAAAATTTACGTTTGTACCCTATTGCGTCCCCAATGGTGTATTGTAACATGGAAGGTTAAAACATTGATTTAGTTAACCATCGGTTAACTCCGAAAGCTTGTTGTACCTAGTTGATTTACAAGAACTCACAGATGATGGAGACTTTCGATAGCTGTTGGAGCTGGAAATGATTGCCTGAGCCTCTAGAAACTTACATATTATATAGAAAATATGGAAACTAATGTACTGAACCGATATAACTTCATTTATTATGAAAAAATAAGAGTCAAATTATTTTACACAATGCTTATTTTTTCACATACCAAATACAATCAAGAACACTCTGAAACACACAGCATTAAAATACATTACCAACTAAATATAAATGATAATAGCGGAAACGAAAGGTTGAAATGTCAACGCCACAGCGGAGATGGTTTCATAGCTTTTGATAATTCTTCAAAATACGCAAGGAAAACATTCTCCGAAAATGATTTAACGTTATGCTTGTGTCGCCATTCCATAAGTTTTCGATGGGTTATTTCGTATCCTTCTTTGGATTTTAGCGGAAACATATATTGTGGCAGCTTGAGTTTCTTCTAATATATCCGGGGGAGTGCTCATAATTCCATCACTACCAACAGAAATATTCGTAGGTGAAGTTGAGGAAATGTTCGCAGATACTATTTTTTGTTACAAAAATTGACAGCAATTGACATGACGTTTATTTCAATATCATGCTAAGAAAACGCGGCTTATTTTTTGAGACATTGTATGATGTTGCCGACATTTAGTGGAATTATTCTTTTGATCTAAAATGTTTTTCACTAATGCTAAAATCTATTATGTTTTCCATTGACTAAATGTATATGAGTAGACCAACTAAAGTAGTAGGTACGTAAATGAAAATTATTTTGCAATTTGATTAACGCATTTACGGCCAAGGAAAAAAAAAACTTAAATATATAAAATAATATATTTTTCTTATTAAAAAACACTAAAGTAACACATATTTATGTTCGAAAAAAATTTAAATTAGTCACTTCTCAAAATAAATGGTGTTGCGTATACGCATCAATGGCCTAAAGAGTTAAGTGGTATTGCCGAAAACAGACGGCGTGTAAATAAACTTTGCAACGTTCACAAATATAAATTGTTTGACTTTTACACACACGACATCTTCTACGAGAATCAGTTCTAATGATAACATGCCCAGTCTGATCAATCCTCACTTCATTGGGTGGTTCTGATGGAAGTACCCTTAGTAGCCTTGGGACAAGGTTCTTCATTTTTAAAAGTCGGACTGCGATGAATGATTTGAAATTTAGTTGTGGTATTTAACTATCATTCACAGTATTGTATATTTTCCAAGCATTTACAAGAGTACTGTCGATTGCATTTATAAATAGTGGCCACCACCATTTCTTCGTCTTTGTCACTTCCTGTCGTTGCTTCTAAGACTTGTTGACGTTGTGTTGCTAAATCTTGATTATCAGATTCCTCATCTAGATCATCTGTGCTAGTATGAACCTCGAAAGTCCCTGCTATGTCAATATTCTGACCATTATTTGCAGGCTCCTCTGCAAAATCTTCCTCGTCTGTCAGTTGGTCTACCTCGGGAGGAATGTAGACAGCGTCAATTTGCTCTAGAAAGATAGAAAGATTTTCTGAGTGATACTTAACGGAAAAAAATAATATGTTCAAACATGCACAAACCTTTAAGAATGGAGATATACTCACCACTTTGATCGTTGCACTCACGTACCACCTCCTCTAAAGCCAGTTCTAGCTGCCTTTGCGTCAAAAATTTCAGCATTTTTTACAAAAAATAAAGCAGAGATACGTACTCGAACTCGATCAGATCAAGACTAAACAGTTGTAGGGTACGTATAGACGAAAACTGTTTATGTACTTCCCCGAACACTATTTCCGTACTTGCCAAGACTTGTGCTGACAGTTCACACTTATTCGGCCGTTGATGCGAATACGCAACAACATAATTTATTATCTAATTTAGGGAAGAGAAGGGTATTGTAGGTCATGCATTTGAATTTTATTATGAATTTTGAAATATATTTAATAAAATGTGAGTACCAAAATTTTTAAAATAATTATAATTGTAACAAAATTCGATTTTTTTGAACATTTCCCTAAAAAGTTCAAATGAAGAAATTATCTTAAATATGATGTAATCATTGTAATCCCATGTGTTGGACATTATATCAATGATATATGAACGCATCAACGGCCGTAAATGGGTTAAACAACGAAATTTAAGTTTTCTTATCTAAACGCACGTGTATGTTATGAGATCTCATGTCGTGCATGCTATTGTTAAATGTCACTCACAAGGAATGTAGACAGTGCGATTTTTGATGTTTACGAACATGGGCGTACAAAAAAGGGTTCCCATCATTGTACTCATTACATTTCCGAGATTTATAACTGACCTTCTAATCATATTCTCCAATCACAGCTTTCTATTCGTTGCATGTGTGCTTAATTCTCCGTAGAAGGTCGTCTCTAGTGTTTACTTTATTCAAGAAGCTCTGATTCCAATTGACTTGATTAAAATTGCAGGCCCTTTCATGCCAGCTGCGAGGTCTTTCTCCCTATCTCCAACGATTCGGGTTGACATTTAAAAACTCTCACACTATTTCCCTGAAATGGGGGTCCCATGATATTGTAAGTACATGCCTCCGACACCATCTAGCAATATCAGTTTTACAGCGAACGGATTCTATTCGGCCTAAACATAATAATTCCTCAAATTATTCACATTCTCTGCTTGTAGCATCTCAACTTGTGAATAGTACGGCTTTTTTGTAAATCTTCACTAAACAGTAGACTGGAGGAACATTAATGGCTTGACTGGTTCCTCTAGTACTAGCTTTGCATATACCCAGTACATATCCAACGTAACAGTATCTGGCTTCAAATCCATATGCTATCTTCATTTTGCAATTGGAAACTTTCCTTGTTTTCCAAGTTGTTGTTGTTGTTGTTTTCCAACATATAAGCACAGTTGAAAAAGTCCTGCCACTAGGTTACCGCCGGACAGGAAATCGCCGTGCATATTCTATATGTGAAGCTTTTCCATCAACATTACAAAATCCATAGGCATACAACATACAGAGTTGGCCACAGAAAACAGTCCACCCCGATATTTGGCAGTATTCCTTAGATTTTAAGGAAATTAGGAAACACGTCGATTTTGGTTCTAAGGGGAACAGACATCTGTTATTTGTAAACCCACTCACTTCCATTTCACCAACCCCTTGTTGTTAAAGTCTTAATTAATTCAAAATACAACACCTCTTGAAAATGTAACGCAATGCCTATAATTTTCTAACGAACAGAAAAACTAAAACCACGAAGAACCACAAGTTATATTTGGTAATTGGGAGAAAGGCTAGCGATAAATATTTAAATAGCAAAAAGATAAATCGAAACCAATATTCACAAAAAGATTGGAAACAAACAATATATATGGTGATATTGGGGTATGAAAATGGAAAGAGGTTAATGCCATATTTACAAACTTCAAAATATGTTTAAAACGGGTTGAATAGATGAGGCTTTCACTTGATGTAGATCCATAGTAAATTATGAAATCAAACAATTTTATTTTGTTAAATCTACATTATATTTAACCTTAAAGCTGTGACGCGTTTCGCTAACACGGTAGCTTTTTCAAACGAATGAAGGTATAATGAGAAATTCTCAATTTATACAGTGCCTTAATACTAAATTATACGGATATTTAACAATAAAATTATAATCTATTTACAAGGAAATGAAATGAATTTGTCTAAATATGGGATTAACTAAAGTATTCAACAAGTTTACCTGGAAACTCATTCACAACAATCCTACAGGTATCTTTCTAGGTGAAAAGGTTTAATAATGGAGAATTGTTAATATCAAGTTGGTCGTTAAGAAGATTATCTGAATATTTGTTTTTATTTATCTCTAGGGCTTCTGAAAGATTTAATTTGAAGGATTTAGGTTCTATGTATATGCAAAATTTCAAAATTTTAATCGAAAGAGTGTTGGTTTGCTAAGAAATGATTTGAATAGTTGGAATCTGATTTTTGGTTGTCATAACTACGTTTGTGATCTGAAATTCTAGTTTTAAAATTCCTAAAAGTTCTACCTATAAAAATTTTATCACAGTCGTCATTACCACATTTTAATTTATAAACTCCTGATTTATTTAGTTTTGAAGATTTGGATTTGTTGTTTTTAATGAATTTGGATAAATTGTTGTCGGTTTTGAAGCAAATATTCAAGTCTAAAGTTTCTAAAAATGATTTTATTTTTAAGGATGGTATTCCAAAGTAAGTTAAGCTTTTAAATTGGTTATTTTTGTTTTTATCAGAAGGAAATACTTGTTCTAGAGTATGTTTTCGTATCTTTTTATTTATGATGTTGTCAATTAAATTTGGATCGTAATTATTATTAACCACTATTTGTTTTATAATATTTAGTTCTTTATTGTAATTGTCAATATTCAATGAAACTGTTAAAAGTCCATGTATCATACTATTGAAAGCTGCTAATTTATCACTGATTGGGTTGACTGAACTATTATGAATTGTAATGTCTGTATGTGATGGTTTGTGAATTATAGAAAAGTCATGTCTATTATTTATATTTGAAATTGTAAGATCTAGAAAGTTTATGGACTTATTTTGTTCAATTTCTACTGTGAATTTGATATTGTAACGTTTATTCTAATTTATATTTACAATTAATTTATATCTACAG
>CAJUYH010004828.1:0-25561 GCA_910591685.1 Galerucella tenella | reverse complement strand
AAACGAGCACCGTATAATCATTCACCACCATATCCACAAAGTGAGGCCCATCTAACATGAAAAACGATATATAACGCACCAAGTGAGGACTATACAATGTTGCCATATTTGAACATATTATAAGACTATTGTATCGAAGGAAAGAAAAAGATTAGAAAAAGAAAGACATATATGTGACCGAATTCTGCTTACACTGTTTTAAATAATTTTGAGTTAATATCAAGGTTGGCGACAATAAATTGAAGACCTAGATGAGGATGATTCTGATACTATTTTTAATGATAGAATTAACGTAGAAACCAAATATCTTAATTTGTGTGCACTAATTAAAAGAAATTTACAAAATCCTATTGGAACAAAGTCTAGCTCGAGCTCTAGCTCTCCTGTGCCGTCACAGGCTCCAAATGAGCTGTCCATTTCAGTTTTTAATGGAAAATTTTCCGATTGGAGTGGTTTTTACGATTTATTTTCTGCCCTGATTATCGATAACACACAATTATCTGATATACAAAAGATTATTTATCTGAAATCCTCCCTGGGTGAGCCTCTTAAATTGGTGGAAAATTTACCTTTAACGAACGATAACTTCAATATAGCTTTAAACACTTTGAAAAATAGGTATGAAAATAAATTATTTGTTATCAATGCCCACATTAAGACACTGGTGGAAATTCCGTCTATAAATAGGTGTACGGGAATTAACTTACGTGAATTCATTACAACAATAAATCAACATATGGAAGATTTAAAAAAGTTAAGTGTCCCAATTGAGGCATGGGATTTGATTTTAATCTACTTATTAACTCAAAAGTTAGATTTCCAAACTAAACAAGCATTTGAATTTGACAGAGGAAGTAGTGCACTGCCAACATTGAAAGCATTTTTGGGTTTTCTGGAAAAGCGGTGTATAGCATTAGAGAATTTAGGGGTCCCGGAAAGTGAAGGGAAATTTGTTAATTTAAATACAAAATCCACGCTTCAAGGTGAGCTTATATGCAAAAATGTTGCTATTGTAAGGGTACTAATCACCAGGTGGGTGAATGTTTTAAATTTAAATCGATGTCGGTGGATCAACGACGGCAATTTGTGAATACAACTAAATTGTGTTATAAGTGTTTTTTACCTCATTTTGTTCAAAACTGTACTAAATCAGGGTGTTTCATTTGTAAGGGTAGTCACAACACATTATTGCACGTTCAGAAAGGGCAATATGGTGATCAGGGTCATAGCAGCAGAGAAAATGTTGCTATTGTTAATAGCTTTCGCGATAATGTTCCATCTAATATTAGTGGAAACTTTTGGGAAAGTCATGCACCTCAGGATAAGGCAACTGCAGGAGGTATTTTCGACCAAACAGTTGAGGAAAATAAAACTCTTTTAAATAATTCAATTCAATCGTTGTCTGCAATGGCACAAGGAAGGTCTAACTATGTTATGTTAGCTATAACACAGGTGTTTTTGTTGGATAGGAACGGAAAATCCGTTATAGCGACTGCTTTATTAGACAGCGTGCACAATGTTCGTTAATAACAACAAAGTTAGCGAGAAGGTTACTTTATCCATCTTATAAACGCACTATTCAAATTTCGGGAATATCAGGTGAAGGGGCCATGTGTAATGAAATGATTGACATTACACTATCTTTAAGAAATTGTAAAGACGTCAATAACCAGGAACTTAGTATATCTTGTTCAGTAATGGATAACTTTGTATCGAAACTGCCCCAAATAGAAATAGATATAAATAAAATTCGAATTCCATCAGATTTGCATTTGGCTGATCCTTTTTTCGGCAAACAAAAGTCAGTTGACATACTTCTCGGTGCCGATATTTATTACGAGGTAATCACACCAGAGATAATAAAATTAGGTAGGGGTTTGCCGGTGTTACAAAACACACTTTTTGGTTTGGTTATTGCGGGCAATATATCTGAGAAATTTATTGGGTATTTAAGTGCAAATAATAATTATGATCGTAATAATGTTTCTTTGTCGACAAGTTCGTCGGAGATCAATAAAATGATGGAAAAGTTTTGGGAATCTGAAGAAGTCAGTTGTAATAACATTATAAATTCTGAAGATGAACTTGCAGAAAATATTTTTAATAATACCACGAAGATTTTAGAAAATGGGTCTTTTCGGGTAAATATGTTACTAAAATCAGTTAACGAATATGAGAAATTGGGTGATTCCTTTACGTTAGCTAAAAGGAGATTTCTAAGTTTAGAAAAACGATTCGTAAAGGATAATAATTTATTTTTAAATTATAAAGGGTTTATTGATGAATACGTGGCACTGGGTCAAGCAAAATATGTCCTTTTGGGGGTCCATTCTTTATTAAAAATTCAAGGGCAAGGCGGGCATCATGTATAAAGGCATATATTGTATTTTTTATTTGCATGGTTACTAAATGTATTCATTTAGAGTTAGTGACAAGTTTATCATGTGAAGCATTCTTGTTAACATTTAAGCGTTTTATTGCACGAAGAGGTAACCCAAAAATAATTTATAGCGACAACGCGACAAATTTCTTAGGCGCTAGAAATCAGCTACACGAGCTATATGTATTCTTTAAAAATAAAGGAAATGAAAATAATATTGTGGACTTTTTTGTAAATAAGGGTACACAATGGAAATTCCACCTCGATCGCCACATTGGGGGGAATTTGGGAAGCGGCGGTTAAAAGCGCAAAATTTCATATCCTACGAGTGATTGGGAAAACCAAAACTCACATTCGAGGAATTTAGTACAGTGTTGGCACAAATTTAGGCGATACTAAACTCACGGCCCCTGTGTCCACTCTCAAATGATCCTGGAGATTTGTTGTGCTTAACTCCTGGGCATTTTTCAATAGGGGAAAGTCTGGATGCGTATTTAGAAAAGGATACAACTACTGTTCCGTAAAACCGGCTTTCAATATGGCAAAAATGCA
Source organism: Galerucella tenella (assembly GCA_910591685.1). Lineage (NCBI taxonomy): Eukaryota > Metazoa > Arthropoda > Insecta > Coleoptera > Chrysomelidae > Galerucella > Galerucella tenella. The sequence continues at coordinate 22,629 of CAJUYH010004828.1, read as the reverse complement.
CAAAAATCCAACAACATTTTTGGAAACGGTGGTCGGTGGAGTATTTAAATCAATTACAAAACCGACCAAAATGGCTAAGAACTACGGAAAATTTAAAATTAGATCAACTTATATTGTTAAAGGAGGACAATATTCCTCCTCTAAGATGGCCTTAAGGTAGAATAATTGAAATTTTTCCGGGGGCTGATGGTAGGGTTAGGCTTATTAAAATAAAAACAGAGACTGGAATTTTCACCAGGCCTATTAGGAAGGTCTGCCCCTTACCTATTGAGAAATAAACGATGCTGTAGATATTAGATATATTATTTATATTGTTAAGCTTAGGAACTTTATTATATTATAACGACACAGTATAGATATTATTGCTCGTATTATTGTTTATTGAGGGGTATTCCATAGTTCATTTTAGTAGGTGAGATTAATAAACAATCTCAATGGTACACGTCGAATGGGCTTGTACTTTCCATTTGACACGCTACATTAGGTATTATCTTGTATTGTTACAAAAAAATGGAAGTATGAGAGCGTAAGGGTCTTTATTGTGTTTAAATTTTTTTTCTCTAGAATTTGACCTGTTTATAACAAAGGGCTGGATATAAAAGGGTAGTTTATTTAACACTTGTGTTTAAAATACTCAGTTATCTTTTCTTTTAACAGTTATTTCTAGTAAAAAGATTCAAAATCAAATGATTTGAATAGAAAAAACTATTCAAATTATAAGAAAAATTTGAATCTCATTGAAAGTGTCCTGGTCAGGATAAATTCGAAAATTTGTCGTTATAACTGAACAAGACAATTTTCGAAGATTTTGTTATCATTTAGCCAATTCTTTGCAAAAACTTCCGTTTCACTGTTCACAGCTTCGCACTGGTTCACAATCACAAATATGACTTTTTTTCGAAAGATTCTGGAGCTATTACGATACCTTACCGGCATTTACCTGACTGGTCAGACATTCTTTCCGTCGTCGTTTCTACGGCGGAAAGCTAGAAATTTAGATTATAGGTGAGAACATTATTTCACATTACTTTATAAAACGATTGCTATCAGTACAAATGTTGAATTGCATTCAAGATAATGTTTTGTAAGTTGATATCAAATATTCAATGAACTCTTCAAACCCAACAGTTGTTATTATACGGAGGAGGGCTGCTTAGGAATCTCGCAACAAGGTATAATCTTTGAAATGGATAATGATATGAAATTGTGAGTCGATTGATAAAACTCAATTATGCATATTTCAAAGCCCAAAATGGTTTTGACGTGAGCGCTTGGCGTACCGCCGGTACCTGGAATTTTTTCAGATAACCAATGTCGAGTGATGATTCACAAAAAGCCTATTTTTTCCTGTGTCTTATGAAATATCAGTTTTATTTTTTTTTAATAAATTGTACTGTACTGATTATTTGATCTTGGTAGATTCTTGAAAAAAAAAAACAATAGTAGGCATTGAAAACTTCAACCACATCATTATTTATGTGGAAATTGTCAAAACTATTACTAATTTCAAATTAACACAAATAAATTGAGAGGTACATATTATTCGACGTAGCAAGTCTTGCGTTAGTGTGGAGTGAGTTCAGTTTATTGTTCAATTGTTCAATTATTTTTTAAAAGAGAAAGAAATAAGCAATTATGTGATACTTAGGTTGTCTTTTGGAAAAATCGAGATGTCGGCAGCATGCTGAACGCTGACGGCAAAAACATTTGACATTTGCTCCAAAATATGCTTGATGAAGTCCCATTCATCGTGCTAAAATTTCATATCTTTCCCTTTATCCTTTTCAACGATAATCTCTTGAAGCCAGACTTTTTAGCAGCTCTGTATAAAACCATTAATCTTACAACTGACGTTAAAATCGGATTGATCAAATTTTGTACTAGGCTACTCTGGTATTGTTTTACAGATCAAATTCATCAAACATGTCTAAAGTACTAACAGTAATGGCGATACTCTCTCAATATAATTAATAGCAACTAACAAGCAATTTTCGGACTTTGTTCAGAAGCGTTTATGAAAATAATTCATTTTTAAGGTAGTGAGACGAACAACTTCTGTCATTCAATGAAAAAACATTTAGAACGTAAAAGGATATTATTTTCATGGAAATTATGTATACAGCACACAAAGCTAGGACCAGCCTTGTTGTCAGATCTCTGGTCCTCACTTGGTGCGCTGGACGCCATACCATGAAGCTCAGAATATACACGGTCGAAATATATACTCAACGAAAAGCGCCGACTGTGGCGAAATTTAGAATCACAGTATACGTGATTTGACGTTAAGCCTACAAAATGAGGTCAATTTTTTTTTCATCGTTAAAGTGATTTAACTTGGTAGAGATTGATATTTGTGAAGATTGAAGGCATGAACAAAGTGAGGACCGTATATTGGTCCTCACTTTGTCGCGGTCCTCACTTCTTCCGCAATTTTCCTGTAGCCGGGCCTCACTTGGTACTATAGACGTAAATATATATATATATATATATATATATCAAAAAATGAAAAAATTAAAAATGCGGATTTTTTGATAAAATTTGGTATGTGGGGTTAACATAATATTCTGAACAACTTTTTTCAATAACTTTTTTCGATATCTCTAACGCGAAGCAAAATATCGAGAAGAGGTCCTGTTTGTGAAATCGTAGTAGGTTGAGTTTAAAGTTCAGATTTCAGTTGACTATTTCAAGAAATGTGGCCTATCAACCTGTATGACTCTACAAAAATCCGAATCTGTAATTCTTCAAACAGCGAAAATATGGGAGTGTCTTCATCTTAAATGCGACACACTGTATATATATATATATATATATATATATATATATATATATTTATATATATATATATATTTATTCTCGATCTTAGAAGTTTCCCCAACATTTCTACGCAAACCCCATTAAAATTACTCCAGTTTTATCAAAGTTACAGTATTTAATATATATATATATTTCCTCGTAAATCCAAGATTCCTAAAATTTACAAAATAATGAAAAGTGCCGTAATTAGGAAAAATTAATTTTCCGTAAATTTTATCAATGAAACAGATCTCCTGAATAACAGTTTCCATCCTTCGAAAAATTGTTTCAATGCCACCTTATTATGTAATATATTTGTAATTGGGATACTTAGTTTTTGATTAGAATATAATATTTATATTATATATGAGTAATTTGCTATATATGATTATGTGCTATGACCAAAAAAATGCCATCTTAAAGCCGACACTTCCCTCTTCAAAACGCCGTATTAAAATTATTGATATCTACATTATAACTGTACAATAGTTTATAATGTACTCCTCCGCGCTTCAGAAAATAGAGTCGCGCGGATGCGGAACACATTCTTGGCTTACCGAATTTTTTCCGGACAAACCATTGCTCGGACGAAAGAGAGAGACGCACAAAATCTTTTTTGTTGAAAAACACTCCCCCTACACAGTGGCATTTTTTATTTTCCTTTACCTTCCTCCCAGCGCGAAATATTGAAACATTTCTAAAAAAAGTTTTTTTATTATTTTTTATTTAGGAAATCGATAGACTGGTAAAATTATTTGTATATTAATCTACATACTTTAAGGTACTTATGGAAAAAAAATCAGCCGTATTGATAAATACTTGTAGTTGTTACCCCTATCGTCTGGCCTGTGCTAGATATCGCAGAATAATAATTCTAACGCTTTATAAACATTTTTCGAAGACGCTGACCGTTCAACTAAGAAGCAACAACTACCTCCCGGGCTGTAGGCACCGACGGATATTGAATTACACCTCAAAGTTAAACAGGGTTGGCACTGGGGGAACTTTTGGATAAAGGTAATTTAGGTTAGATGGACGTAAATTCTAGCATCTGTACCTAATTTTCGTTCGACAAGAGAGTTTCTAGATACCCTATATTATTCATTTTGTGTTTACTTTAGAAACATCTTCTCTTTTGCTCACAAAACAGAGCAGAACTATCTAAACAGTGATAAAAATTAAAAAAAAAAACAAGAGGATATTTGAACATAAACAGAACGCTACACCGTATACGTTGAAAAATGATTGATTACCACTCGACAAACTTTACGTCGTTGACATCAATTATTAATGACATTCTTCTACTGATAATTCCCACCATACAAAAAAAAATTGTTATTAAAACTTATTCTTTTGACGCTTAAATGTATTAATCGGTAGTGAATCCATCTGACGCAAAGCCAGAAATAATGCGGAAACTTCTCGATCTTTTAACAATAAAAACACTGAACTTTTCGCTTAGATATAAAACGAAATGACGTTCAACATACAAACACAGAGAGAAGTTTGTTCATATATATAGGATCAAGTGGCGGCCGCAGCATTGAATTCAGTCCAAACTATTTAATTACTTTTGAACAACTCACCTCGAAAAAAAATACTAAATTAATGTGGTTTTACGGATAGCAGTTCAGCCAACTCTCATGATTCGATATTGTTTTTGCGGCGATTCGAGTTTGCTTTTAACTATCAGGAATGTAAAGTGAATGCAGTTTTTCTTGTTTCGAAAACTTTTGTAGGCAGGATTTGTTTTATTCATTTTTATTGGTTGAAAAGCCCATTTATATCGAGAATTCATAATGAACGTCATTTCTTTAACTATGAGTCGGTTTCATTAATGGAAATGAATTTCGCCCATCATTTCCATTTTAGTGGGTAATTAATTTGATTTCTTGAGTGTAATTATTGTTTGAAAGAATATTATTATTATCAAAAGAAATAATGAGTTTTTATACTATCTCTATCTGTAAAGTAGGGAGGGTGAGTGTAGGATCACAGCACTTGGGCCACATGTGACCCATTGTACATCCTCCAGAGGAGTTGTCCTCATAGGTCATCGTCCATCCTGTCCTTCCCAGGAAGGAAAAATCTCCTTTATATCGGCAGGTGTATCCCGAGATTCACCAAACACACTCTCTCTTATTGACGATAACTCCGGACACTCGCATAAGACAAGCCTGACAGCTTCATCTTCCTGTTCACACATCCTGCATAGAGGTGTGTCCACTAGCCCCATAGTATGAAGGTGTTTCCTTAGTTGACAGTGGCCAGTCAGAAATCCTACTGTTAAACGTAAATATTGCTTCGACGCCAGCTTCCCAGGGTCGCCCAGGGTGATCCTGGCAAGATTGCATCCTTTGTTTCTATCCCATCTCTTAAGTGATTGAGCATGGGTGTTATGTTTGGCTAGTTCCGCAATTGTCGAAGTCGTCTGGCCGTAGGTGTCCCTGGGTCCAGCCGCTTCCTGGCTAAAGAATCGGTAATGCGATTAGCTTCACTCCTGTCGGGCCCTTTAACCCACCTCAGGATAATATTGTTTTCTGCCGATGCGTTAGATAAATCTTGGTGACTCTCTAGTACTTATAGCCCAGATATAACACGTTGTCTGTTCAAGGTTAATATAAGAAATATACAGGATCATGCCCTTTTTTTGTTGGGTTTAAATGAAACACGAGAACATATTGTCAAAAAACGAGAAGTTTGACTCGTTTTGTTTTCAGTAGTAATAACCCAAGGACATTGATAATTGTTCGAAAAAATCTTATGACAGATTTCGAAAGCTTGTTGCTTGGAAACAGACCGACGCCGTAGGCGGAGGTCTGTTGCCTATAAGCAACAAGCTTGAGAAAGTTGTCATAAAATTTTTGAGCATTTATCAATGTCCGAGGGTTATTCGGATAGAAAATTTTTTGTTTCAGTATTACAACCAAATCGTGACATTTCGAAATATTAAATATTCGAAACTTCAAAATCGAAATAAATCAATATGTATCCATGGCAACGTGTGAAAATTGCCCATGGTCTGTTTTCAGTGTAATGTTGACATGATTGGCTGAGACGGTTCATATGATATAAAATGAAGAAATTTGATTGGTTTTTGGAATTGACAAAAAATTTTCAATAGAATTATTTAGAAATTTTAAACCAGAACCCGGCCTGATTTTGTATAATCTAAAATTTATAGACGAAACGTGATTTGAACTTTGTGGATTGAAGATAAATAACTCTCTTACATTTTTAGATTCAAATTTGAGTTTTATTTTCAAAACAAAAAATTTAACATTTGCCCTATATAGCACCGAAAGCTTCGACAATCTCCAGGGATCAAAACCCCAAGATTCACTTTATTCTAAAAAATACCGTTTCCTGGGTTTCAACAGGAGAAGCGAAATTGTCGCTGAATAAACTAAATGACTCGAACGATTTTTCCGACACGATAGTTAAGTGATGAAACATTTTAGTAATGGTTTTACTGCTGGTCTAGGTAGCGTAAATCGTCGTTTCGATGCCGGAAAATGTTCTCTGTAAAATCTACTAGGTTAGATTAGACCCATTCAGTGTCTACAAAAGGGATATTCTGAGAAACGATACTGTGAAGGAAAAAAAAATAAAAAAGATAGTAGAGGTAACTACCAACAGAAGTGAAGCAGCACACATTATTGAGCCCCTTTCGAAATTCCCATCGTACGCTTATGTGGGTATAAATACGTACGTCCACGATAACTTTTAAAAATAAATCAACAATTTATTGTAGTCAATGATATTAGAGTAATTTTTACAAAATAATGAACCCCATATGAAAAATTTTATAGTACGCTTATGGGAAATGGGAATTTTTGCAAATTAATTGAGCACCTTCAAAAAATTGTATTTTCCATGGGGCAATTATTGATCAGTCAATTTTTTTAAATTTTTCTACCGATTCCGATGATTCTACCATTCAACATTTACAAAAAGGATATTCTGAGAAACGATACTGTGAGGGGAAAAAAATAAAATGGACCGTAGAGTAGAGGTAATAATTTTTACAAATGAATGAACCCTATATGAAAAATTTTCTAGTACGCTTATGGTGAATGAGAATTTTTTCAAATGAATTAACCCCCTTCAAAAAATTTTATTTTCCATTGGGCCTGTGAAGGAAAAAATTAAAAAGGCAGTAGAGAAATGAAACAACACACATCATTGAACCCCTTTTTGAATTTCCATCGTACGCTTATGTGGGCATAAATAGGTGCGTATTCGCTATGTGCGTACCTACTGTCGCCCCCTCGCGGCTTAAAAACGCAAGTTACGTCGGAGGCATTAACACGTAAAGCTTATGGAAGCAACAATTATTATAAAGATAGGGAGCCTTTTAACTTTCACAATGTGAATAATTTGAAAATATAAGTGCCTAATGACATAATGTTCAGTATTTTATAAGCGACTGGGTAAGTAATCGTTTTTAAAATGCATTTTTTTATGTTAAGTGTAGCTTTGTAGGTTAGAATCAACGGAGATAAACGTTGCCCAAAATCATTAATAAAAATCGATTATTTCATTTGACATTCCAAGTGACATGAGCTGCTTCTTTATATGTGTATCGATTGCACACAAATGTTCTTGAAGATTTATCTGATGATTTATAATGAATGTATTTATGAAAAAATAAACAAACTACATAAAATTGATGGAGAAAACATGACGTATAGAATACTGTATCAGTGTACACTGTATTTTGAAGTGAGGTTAAGACACTAACTTTACTCTTTTTACATCTGCAATCCATTTTTTCCTTTGTACCAACTTGTGTTGCGCAGTAGGAAACTTGTAATATTTCACATCACTGTTATTCCATCTTGTATTTTTACAATTAACAACATAACAACTGTCGTGCCCCATTTCCCCCTTTATTTACATACAATATACCACATTATCCTCCGACCGAATTGCGGAAATTCACCACTGCGCGCGCTGGGATAGTTTCGCCTATCTCCTCCAACGGTCGACACACAGCGAATACGATAACTTTTAAAAATAAATCAACACCATGAAAAGTTTATTGTAGTCAATGATATAATAATTTTTACAAATTAATGAACCCCATATGAAAAATTTTATAGTACGTTTATTGCAAATGCAAATTAATCAACCCCCTTCAAAAAAATGTATTTCCCAAGTGGCAAAAATAGAATTTTCCAAAAGAGTTGATTATTTATCAGTAATTTCTTTTTCAATTTTTCTGTCGATATATTAAATTACAACGTCCCCTCTTGAATATTCAAAATCTTGTATAAATGAATAAAAACTCCTTTTTTTATGCCTGCCTGACAAAAGAGTCGGATATAGGGTTTCATACTTTTTAGTAAAGTCGTATGAAAAATTTATGTCACTTCCGGTGAGAGAAGATAAAAAAACCCACGTGGGAAAATTTACCACATACCCGAATAACGATATCGTGTCGTGACTACTTTACGAAAAATGGTTCAACAAGACGAATGACAAGGATATAACCAAATTGCTGTTGAAAACATAGGATACACAAGATCATTTTACGTTTACATCTATCAGGTTAAGAGAGAAATTATAGTAGGACTTGCTGTATATCCACCTAGAACGGTTACAATTTAACATTTTATAGTATATTACGTAACGTGTGCGGAAAGTGACATTTTTCACACGAGTGGGAAGTATTGTCTCACGAGCGCAGCCGAGTGAGACAATCCCACGAGTGTGAAAAATCACTTTCGCACAAGTTATGTACACTATTTTTCCTACGACCACGCGATATACTTTTACCAAATTAGGCATGTATAATCTTGCTTTTTTATGTAGATGTGAGAGGTTTTACATATTATGTGTATTTGTAAATACTTTATATGGTTTTGATTACTTACCTTTGAAATTGGCCCAGAAAATTGTGATTTTTATGTTTTAATAACATGAAAGTCCAATAAATGTCGATATAAACACATTTTATTTTGGAGAATAAATAAACTGTTGTGTATATTTCCTTAGCGCTTATTAGTATTTTGGACAAGAACCATAAGCTACAACAGTGGGATGGCCGAGCGGTCTAGGCATCCGTGGGCTCGATTTTTGACAAGCAGTAGGGTGGTTCGAGTCCGGGCTCGGTATTTTTTTTTTAATTTTAAATGAAATAAATAGATTATATTATATTATTATATGGACAAATCAACTTAGGAAATAAGCATTTCACATATACATATTAATTTGCGGAGTAAAAAGACTAGCATTTCAACATTCAATTTGACAGCTTTTTTATCCGCACACGTACGGATAAGATTTTTTTCTGTACGCGTATGAATAAAGGTCACTTTCCATAGAACTAGTCAGTGCGATATATGTCACTTTCCTATGTGGTCGTAGGAAAACGGTATTTTTGATTAATTTGAAGAAAACTCATATGAGGACGTCTTCTTCAGAGGGCTGTAGAAAAAGTATTTTCCTACGATCGTATAGGAAAGTGACATATATCGCACTGACTAGTTCTATGGAAAGTGGCCTTTATTCATACGCGTACGGAAAAAAAACTTATCCGTACGTGTACGGATAAAAAAGCTGTCAAATATATAATTTTTAATTAGATTTACCTATGTAATATCTAAATTTGAAGCGATCTATTTGAAAAGCGAAATTTTTGTCATTTTCTTGATTAAAAAAAATTTAGGGCGCGGTCGAGGATCGAACTCGCGGACTTTTAGTCAGAAGTCCGATGTTGTACCAACATGTAGGAAAATGTAATCAATCATCTGAAAGGTATTCATGATAAGTATGTATGAAGTATGATGAACAATAATAATTTCAATTTCTATAATTATCCAACCAATTAATAATTGTAATAACCTACCTATATTATGTAGTTAAACTACTTGAATTTTTGTCACTATTGATAGTTATTGTTAATTTAGAAATCAATTATGTTGACTTTAATTGTAACATTTTGTGTATTAATATGTCAGATGTTGATTACACATTATTTGGTGAAATTATCACGTGATCGTAGGAAAAATACTGTACATTACTCGTGCGAAAGTGATGTAATATACTATAGTATAAATAGTATTTGGAAATCCACCATTCACTTTGTATATATTGCTCTAATTACCATTTACTACTTTGAAAGTAATTAATAACTAATTATCATTGCCCAGACTTTATTTGATTACACCGGTCAACACGATTTTTGGGTCTGACTGCTACATTTTAAATTTTGGTTTCTTAGTCTAGTAACTGAAGACCTGAAAATAGGCAAACCTATCAATATATTTGTCCAAAAATCATTTTTGGCTTGATTTGTAGGTCTTGACAGGTACTTCAAAGGGAGAAAAAGTTCTCCAAGATTGCCTCTTAGCTAAGGGCCCAAAATGGCCCCTAACGCCCCCCAAAAAACGGTTTTCCGCCATTATCTCCCGAAATATGCAATTTGGAAAATTTTTGTGAAAAGTGAAGGTCGTTAAATTATCTACAAGAATGGTCCCCATCATTTTTTTCCAGAATGCAATAGTTTTCGAGATAATCGCATCCAAACGTCCCCTCGCTTACGCAGCTGCACTACCTGTATAAATGCTACCGTCTATAAAATTAACTTGTAAACCGGCGGACAAATTCTTCCATAACTCGGTCAAAAATTAATATTTTTCGATGATTTAGAGTTAATTGTAATGGGAATATCCGTAGGTATCAATATGTGTACCTTAAACCCCGTTCTCGCCCGTCGAGGACATTGCAAAAAGAGGCCAATGTTATTTTTCCCCAATATTTTGGCCTCTTCCATTAAATCATTGACATTTTATTTATTTTAAATGGTTTATTATCCCTTGTTGTTTCAAATGGGGTCTGGGGAGGTCCTGAGTGTTCCTAGAAATTTTTTTTCAGTATCTTTGTGGCGTTTCAATAAAAAGTTTATTTATTTATTTGCATTTTTCAGTCGTTTATGCGTAAGCGAGGGGACGTTTGGATGCGATTATTTCGAAAACTATTGCAATTTGTAAAAAAATGATTGGGACCATTTTTGTAGATAATTTAACGACCTTCGTCGAACAAAAATTTTGAGATTAACAATAACATAAAGATGTAAAATAACAAGAAATTAATGTTTAAAAGTGAATATTCTTCGTATTAAATTAAATTAAGTTATACTTATCGTTGTAAATCAGTTCAAAGCAAACTTTACGAATAACATTTGAATATTTAAGTGTTTTTCAATGTCTAGAATCAGAATTTAAGCATGAAAACAGAAACCCAAGAAAAAATAAAAGTTATTGTTGAAAATAATTTACTTTCTGCCAAAACGTAATTTCAACTTTGGCCGTACGTTAATCAAGGTATTTTCTAGCGCATTTATATAAGCTTTACAATTAATATTTCAGTTAAGCTCTAACTTTCTCACATTTCTAATAAAATTTAACGCCGTCGTGACTCCAACTAACCTCCGGTCTTGACAGATGTAACTTCCAGAAAAACGGATAGTCCACTTGGGGGGAGACCTGAAAAGTTCCACTTTCCTGAAAATATTACACCGATTTATTGCCGGCGATGAATCAACCTTATAATGAAGACGAAGTGAAAATTATTTTTCAAATGTTTGAATGTCTCTGGAAAATGTTTTCCTCGACTGTTTCTATAGTGAAAAGTCGACGCTATGCGCTATGGGTGTAGTTCTAGGTGTGTCTGTACTGCTGAAGATTTTCTCCTTTAGACGCGTAGGTCCATGGTTCATTCATTCATTCACATACGTTTGGGTTGGGCCCAACAGCCCAGGCACTTAAGCTGAATCTTTGTACCATTGCCCATGTTATCTACCTACTTCCATTCCAGAAGCTTCGTGTCTTCTATATAGGCCAGCAGTTCATCTGGAATCTTCAGTAGTTGTGATGTTTGTGTTATTTCCACTCAAAAGTGCTTCCGTCCGAGTCCTTGTAAGTTCTCACAGAAGCAGAGTATGTGAGTAGGTGTTTCATCGTAGAGTTCACATTGTCTGCACATAGGTTCACTAACTTTGCAAATGCTTCCTCAGGATACAGTGTCCAGACACCAGTTCGGTAACTGTCTTCAACAGCCTGGATGAGAGCTCCTTGTCTAACTTATTCAGTAGACTCTTAGTATGGAGGTGACCTTGTGTCAGCCCCCATTTGAGTTTTGTGTTCCGTAACTAGCCAGTTCCCAACTTCTCCTCTTATATAATCCTTTGTGAATCCACAAAACGGTTCCGGACCTGTGAAGGCTCCTTCGGAACCTTCTTTAGCCAGCTGGTCTGCCATTTCATTCCTTGCAATCCCCTAATGTACCGGCATCCATATTAAAGACACTTTGTTGTCTCTTGCCAGTATGTTGAGGGATTCTTTACAATTTTTCACCAGTTTAGACCTAGTTGTTGGATTGCTGATAGCTTTAAGCAGAGCCTGACTGTCAGTGAAAATTGTCTCCATGGTTAGCATCCACACTTCGAAAATTGTTTTCAATTTAAAATTAAGTCGACGATGAAGACGTGACAACCATGTCACAGCTCCTGGACAGTGTCGCTGGGGTGGGCCAAAATTTGGGTTTTGTGGGCTTTCCAGCAGGGCATGCGCATTTTCGCTGTGGTCTGACCCGCTAAGCATATCTACGATGTGATTTTTTTCTGAGAAATGCAGATTATTCAATAAATCTGGATTCTCGTACAGCATAGCTACAGATTGTCCACAATACACAACCCTGACATTCATGTTTTGGTTTATCAATCGTTATCCAACTAAATTCGGTACGGAAATCTAGCTACCTAACCTAAACTATTGCTGATATCCAACTTCAATGACAGTTGCCGAAGAATGCTTCGGTGATTGCAAAACCTGGTTGACGACACATCCACGGTTCTCATTTGTTCTCACAGTTACTGGCCTATCAAACCTTCCCTTCCGTTGGCACAGTACACTGCCAGAGTGACGAAATTTTTCAACAATAGAAAGCATAATTGCGTTGGTTGGTGCCTCTTTATAACATTTTTCCGTCACTAACTCTGTTTGCATTTCCGTACGAACTAAAATAACGCTCAACATTTTTTCCACAGTCGAGAGACCCATTATATAAATCAAATCACAAAAACTAGTAGTAAAACATGTATGGACCACATATTTAGTAAACATAATTAAATTCGAAATCATTTTACTTGTATGTTTCTTCATTTAAAGACGGCCATAGGTTCTAATAAAAAGTTAAAGTGTAGCCATTTTATAATACAGTAATGTAAGTGTTCAAAATGTTCACCATTTCGACGCAAACAAGCTTCATATCGATTTTGTAAGTCAATAAACATATTTATAAAAAGTGGTTGATGTAACTGCCGAAAAATATTTTGTATTCTTTCCCGTAGTTCGGCAATATTCGCCGGCGGATTTTCCGAGTGAAATATTTTGTCCTTCATTATGCCCCAAATGTATGCGTCAGGTGGCGTCAGATCAGGTGAATGAGAAGGATATTCGAAGTCTGTTCCCCGAGAAATTATTCTACTATCGAAATGCTGACGGAGTAAGTCTAAGGTGCGCACAGCTGTATGGCTCGTTGCACCATCTTGTTGGAACCATTGTGTGCGAAACTGTAGATTTCGTGCACGGCAAAAGTTATTTAGATCTCTCACAAAAGGTATAATAATTTTCTCTCTGTAACGCTCTTGGTTGGTTGACAGTAAGTGGATTCTGATTATCATCTTCAACGAAATAAGAACCAATCATTCCATGACCAGATACCGCGCACCAAACGGTAACTCGAAGACTGTGGAGTGGTTTCTCTACAATGACATCAGGACGTTCAAATCCAAGGAATCTGGTTGTTTGTCGATTAATATAGCCGCTAAGATGAACGTGACTCTCGTCTGAAAACCATATGTTTTTCAAAAATTCGGGATCTTCGTAAATTAAACTCAACATGCGACCACAGTAAATTTCTCTTGCACGTTTGTCCGCATCATTTAGTCGTTGTCCAACTTGAATACGGTATGGATAACCACCAATTGATTTGAACATGCGACGTAAAGACGTTTCACTAATGTTGAGTTTACATGCAGTTCTTACAAGACTTCTTTGAGGTGATTGCACAACTTGGTTGAAAACACGTTCTTCATTTTCGTTAGTGCATACTGTATTTCGACGACCTGAAGAACCTTTACGTTGACACAATACACTACCAGTGCGACGAAATTTTTCAACAACAGCTAACATCACACTTTTACTAGGAGCTGCTTTATTAAATTTTTGTTGATATTTTATTGACATCACCTGTTCTAAGCTTGGACCATCATTCCGACCTTTTCCGTATGAACGAAAATAATGCTCTACCAAAAAAACTTTTTCTTCCGTTGTTAGAACCAATTTTAAATCAAATTTAACTGCAGCGTACTATTAATATATTGTAATGTTTTTCTTATTTATTTAAACAGTTTTTACCGTGGGATGAAATTATACACTCACTAAGGCTAATTACTACTGATTTATTAAAGAAACACTTACACACTATAATAAACTTAATTTATATACACACTACTTAATGTCTATTAATTTATCTACACTCGGTATAATTATTGTCCTAATTTATCTTCAACACTATTTATATTCACTTTCTGTTCACTCACTGTATACTGAACAACTGTTTACCGATTTACTGTATACTGAACAACTCTCATTCACTCGAAAACCCGCGTATATATACTCCTTTTCGAATCTCCAGAAAATTCTTGAATATACCACCTTTGCGTATACTTCATAATTCGGGAACATTGGAGTTAAACCATTGGCCTTGGTACGCTTCGAGAAACTTTCTAGAAAGGTCGCATTCATCGTTTGCGACAGGACCGGCTTCGGAATTAGTGAGTTCGTAACAATATCAACTAATGACAATTAAGTCAAATATGACAAATCCATATTACATAAACAACTCTACAACACTCTCTGTTTCGGTACTGTTTATTTTGGCGGATACCGTACTAAAGCATAGAAATCAACTTTTACCAACAAAGGTGAATCAAACTTGGATGAAGAGGGTGCTGAAGGTGCTGGAATCTCGGGTGGTTAAGTAGTAGTAGTAGTAGTAACAGTTGTTGTATAAGTTTCTTTGATATACACATATGTCCAAAAGTTTGGAATACGTACAAATAATATATCTACGCCTATGGTGGTTTAAAAACTGTTGTCTATATTTATTCTGGAGCGTTTTTAAATGGAAATTATCACAAATTTGATTCGTTTTTGTAGCAATTTGGTCACATCAAACTGATTTTGGTATTTATACATTATTTCAGTACTTGTATAAATTCCATTCGAGTCGTTTAAAAATACCTAGAAACATGATATATCATTTCGATAGATCTAGAGTAATTGCATTGTTACAACAGGGCTTAATTCAAAGTGATATCGCCAATATTATTGGCGTCACACAGAGTGCTGTATCGAAGATATTCAAAAAAAATTCCAAGACACAAATGACGTTAAGGATCGCTCCAGAAGTGGCGAAATCGATGTATAACAGCTGCACAAGACCGGCAGATAACATTGATAGCTCGAAGAAATCGTCTGGAATCTACAAGTGGTATCTCCAGAGAAATTGTTAGGCTTGAAGGACTGAATATTTCACGGCAAACAATAACACGCAGACTGAATGCAGTAAATTTGTATCGTAGAAGACTCTTACGTGTTCCCAAACTAAACTATCAACACAAAATTGTAAGGTTGCAATGGGCTCGAGAAATGGTACATCATGGTCCTAACTGGAATAACGTGATGTTCTCTGATGAATCAAAAATTGGCTTGGTTTCTGATTCGCGAAGAACACTAGTTTGGAGGGCCTCAGGACGACAAGCCCGACTAGAAACAGCCCAATCGCGTGTCCCATTTGAAGGTGGGAGTATTATGGTTTGGGGTGGTATTATGAGTGGTACACGGACGCCTCTAATGGTTCTGGAGAGAAGGGTCACTGGTGCTGTATACATAGAGAAGGTTTTAAATTCTGTCGTGCGTCTATTCCGAGGGGCAGTAGGTGATAGATTTATGTTTATGCATAACAACTCACCTCCGCATCGAACAGCAGCAGTACAAAATTTTCTGGGAGAAGAAGGAATATCCACAATATGGTGGCCCTCGAATTCCTCTGACATGAGCGTCATTGAACATGCCTGGGACATTCTCAAAACACGCATTAAGAAGCGAAACAACCCCCCTATTACACTGCGAGAACTAAAAGATGCTGCTCGTGAAGAATGGGAGAGAATTCCGCAAGCCCAGCTCGACCATTTAATCGACAGCATGCCAAATCGCCTACAGTCATGCATACAGGTCAATGGAGGAAATACTGATTATTAATTTTATAAAAAAATTTCTTTCTCATACTAATTTTATTTCAAATGTAAGTGGTACATTGTAAATTTTTCACTCCAAAAGAATAAATCATTTTTGTGCATATTGTTTATCTGACTGAGATTTATAGTTAGTATTGGTGGGAGTTGTTGCAAAATGATGTTTTATTATTCAGGAAATTTTTCATATAAAAATAAAAAAAAATGAAATATTCCAATATTCCAAACTTTTGGACATATGTGTATTTTGCACTTTATTCATAAAGAGCCCCATAAAAGCTTAACTGAGGAATGCAGTGAATATCAGTAGTTGTGAAATAAAAGCAGATGGAACAAATTTAGAGGGTATGAAAATTGAATACTTTTTATTTGGAATCAAATTAAATCGCCAAAAAACAACTTAAATGAGAAAGCCCGAGGTCTGAAAGGTTAATTTGTTACCACATAAAACCGCGAAAAATAAACAAATTTCTTCTCTAAAATGGGTCAAGAAGAAAAAAAATCTAATTTAAAAATTACGTAGAAGCTACATCGTCGTTATTTTCAATTACGTTGGCCAACTACTTAAAACGGTGGATAAGAAATTTAAATGTATGAGAAGTGTGTCTTTATTTTCACAAAATTTATTCAAAAAAGTGACAAAATATTTGAACAATTTTTAAAGTTTTTCAATTCCATGAAAATAACCATTTCCTATTACATCCATGATCATTATCCCGACTCGAGCATACTTTCTACCCTTGGATATTCCCTTATTGTCTGTTAAGGCGACATAAAATTTGCATATAGCCGTGTTTATATGGATTAAGTGTATCGGAAATACAATACTTTACCCATAACTACCTTATTCTAGTTTTACAGCTATACGAATGAGTTATGAACGAAATTCGGAATTTTCTTGTAGAGATATATAAATCTGGTTGATAAAAGGTACAATAAGTCGTTCGAGATTAGGTATTGATAAGAAGAAGCTTTTTTACTGCTCTTAGATACGAACACGTACACAGATTTCCAGAAAAGCTCTACATAAAAATAATGCTTCTAATCAATACTTTACAACTTTGGTGAGACCCATGGCTAGGTACCTATGAAGCATTAGTTTGATGGCCAAAAACAGATAAAAGGAAAGCTTAATCGGAGCTATCAAAACTTCAGAGACTTGCCGGTGTGAGCATAACGGATGCAATAAGAAATCTAAAACTGACATAGGAACAAGAGCTGGAGTCCACGGTGCTGGACCCAGGTGTAATGTCCACGCATTGTTGGGAATGTATGTATGTATGTATTTATTAGGGTGACATTCACTGAGACCTAAAAGATCTATTGTGCCTCCTTACTCCTACTTAGTTGCTTAGAAGAGTCTCAGAAACGAGTAGTTCCTTTAGTCCTATTTCCCGGAGGAATTTTAGGATGTCTGCAGGCTTTAACTTGGGCAAATGTTCCTCTTCTATCCAGTAATCTCCCAGGTGCTGTGCTGTAGGATTCTGAAGTGCTGTGCAGAAAAAAGATCGATTGTACCGTCATAAACGAAAATATGAATAATTAGTGACCCAGGCTTTGCTTGATGACACTTTTATAGATACATTTTCGTCACTTTTTTTTTCAATAAAACACAGTCGAACACATGTTGCTCGTTTTATTTAGGTATAAAAAATTCTAAATCGGTCTAGTAGTGAGTTACCTCATTATTACCAAAGAAACAAAAATTTCATTCCTTTCCAATCTTTTCTGGCAAAATTCTCGACGACGACAGCGTAGAGCTAATAATGACCCAACAGGATCAAAAAAGAAAAACGGGACTGACAAAGAACTTTTCAGATTCATCGCAACTTCTTCTTCCATGCCGCAGAATCTGCATTCTTCTTCCTCCAGTATTTTGAGCTTTTCAGTTGCCCATTTAGGCGACAATGTCCCGTTAGGATCCCTGTTAAAACGCTTAGCGCAGTTTTACTTTGACTTATGCATTCACTTGATCTCAACAGATTGTAGTCACCCGGAAGAGTTTTTGATTGTATAAGCCCTTTCCAATGGTCAGATCTTCTCTTTTTCTCGGCTTTACCTATTTCTTCCAATATTACATTGGGGCTGATTCCGCAGAAATGTTTAGGCCCCGAGGAAGGTATTTCAGTCCCCCTCTTTGCTAGTTCATCTGCTATTTCATTTCCTTCTATTACAGTGTGTCCTGGAATCCATAGTAAGGTGACTATGTTGTTCTCGCCTAGTTCATTGAGTTTGTCTAGGCATTCCCACACCATTTTGGAACTGATTACACAAGAGCTCAGTGCCTTAATGGCTGCTTGACTATCCGACATTATGATAATCCTTTGTCTTCTGTATCCTTTATCAATATTGAACGGGGCGCACTTTCTTATAGCGTGGATTTCCGCTTGAAAGATACTTGGGGTTTTTCCCAAGCTTTCGAAGTGTTTGGTTCCTGGCCCGAACACTCCTATCCCAGTTCCTTCTATCGCTTTTGAGCGGTCTGTGTACCATTGAATGGCATTATTTCCAAGTCTGGTAATGGTATTTGAATCCCATTTTTTCTTGTGGCTTAATTCCTTGACGAATTTCTTTGAAAAGTTGTTGGGAAAGTTTGTATCTTATATCTGATGGGTGTGCCTTATGTGAACCTTATCCGCCCTAACCTACTTCTTCCTATCTTCTGACCGCGGAGTCTTCACGAGGGACTTGGACTATTGGAAGATCCGATTTGCCGAGATCTTTGTCGGAAAAATAATAAAACGGGAAATATTACATTTGGGACAATCCCACCGCGACCTGAATAACGTTCTGGCCGTTTGGTAGAGATTCCAACCTGACAAAATTAAACTTGTAGAAAGGAAGATAGGAATACTAAAAATAATACTATTTTGGTGTAAAAGGATGTGATTGGCTAATACCATGGTGAGAGTTCTCTATAAATCTTCACTCTGCAAATTGAGTGTGACATGTACTTTATAAGTTTCATATTTTTAAACAGAAAACTGGAAAGATAACGATTCGTTTTGTGCCCACCGTATGCTGACTGTGTTACATAAAATATAAACCTTGTTAAGAACATTGGAACAAACACAAGAAAAAGGTCTTTTGCATTTATCATAAGTGAACTGCGTAATGAGACGTTGAGAAGTTGAAGGATAAGTGGTAATTTTAATGAAAATGGGAGTTTTTATTCAAGCGGGAACTTCTTGAAAAGTCTAATAAGGCTTTTTATATTATGCGAAAATTGTTTACGGAAGTTTAATGGTCCTATTCTTTGTAACGCTGACGTTACAGATTTTTCTTCATATTTTATAAATGGTTTTTGTTTATTAATGACAATTACATGGGTTTAAATGTGAGGCTCTACAATTTTTCGAATTAAAATACCAAGTGTGTATAAAAGCTTGAAGCGTTTACATTTAATAAAATTTACAATTAAGCGAAGAGGAGTTTGCGAAAAAATCTTAGATCGATAAGAGCCATAATTGTACAGTTGATTTTCTGCGTTAAAATGTTAAAATTAATTTGAAATTCCGACAGAAACGATCATGTCCACTGACAGGTTGTTCATAGCTAACGAATACAAATCCAACATTAATTAAGATTCATTAAAAAAGGTCGCTGATCTTTTAATAATTTATTATTAGCTGCACAATGAAATTGGATAATAATTCTGAGTTATGTTTCGTTTTTGGAAGCACAAACAGAAGAATTTATGATTTAGTTTGTGAAAATGAAATTTTGAATAAATAACACCAGACATATATTATAGGCCAGGAAATAGATGTATACCGAAAATGACCATTTTGTAAGGATGATGTTTGGTCTACAGGTAGGTTAAGTGATGTAGATAACAATTTTAACGATATTTTACGTATTTTGATTATATTTTTTTCCCTAAGATTTTACAAAAATAGACGAACGAAACTAAGCTGTGTACGAAACAAAAAATGTGATTTGGTTGGAAGTTACGACTAAAATACCATTGTTTGTTCATGTTGAATAATAGTATATTATACACCAAGGTGGTCAAGAGTATTGTTATTGACCGAGTACCAAGATTATTTCGCGAGCGGTTTTGTCCCGAGCGGAATAAGGTGCGAGGTTTATAAATGTCTTAAACACCATGGTGTATATACAAATTTTTCCACTACTAGACATATTTGAGACAAAAATTAAAAATAACTCACAAACGCACCACGAGAAGCGTTTACTCCGTCGTCTGACTGACAAGTACACTGTCAGTTTTCGATATATTATGAGCACATAATACACCATCCCAAGAAGAAACAGATCTTGTCCTATTTTACAATTCATTTTCTGAGTGCGCATATGGGTGATTCTACCAGCAACGTCAGATTTGACGAAAATAATTTTAGTTTTTCCTACATTTGAAAATAACACATATTATGTAGTTAAATGATAAAACCAGAAGAGATGAGTAGTGCTAGATAAATGGACCAAATAAATACAAAATATTTTTCACATTATTCAAAACAGAAAAAAATTCTCTCACAGTTTTCCATTTTCCATATTTTGCAATGTAGTTTTTTTTAATTCAAATATTCCAATTTCTTTGTAGTTACAATTGTTACATTTTCGTTTCAAACATTCATTATTGGTATGATTTTCACAAGTTGAGCTTTTTACAATATCGTACGGAGCTGCTTCTTTAATGATGTTGAACATTTCCAGTTTCGACACCGGTAGCTCCATATTAGCATGTGCTTCGCATAGGCAAGTTTCTCTATATTTTGCTTTTAAAAAATCACCCAATAAAGCAAAACTTAGTTTTTTTCTGGGATACGCGCTTAAAAATTTTTGATGTAGCTCTTTTATGGATTAATTCGAGTATCTTTTGTGCTTTTTAATTTATCTATCTATCTATCTATCTATCTATCTATCTATAACCATTTCCGAACTTGAAGTGATTTTCATAATTGGGATAAAATATGTACAATATATGCGAGAACGTAACTCTATATCAGCCCCATAGTTGAATCTCAGCTCCTTTACCACAAAATGGTAACGGAGCTGAGATCTACGGAGCTGAGATTTTTCAACATTTATCGCTGATTTCACTTTCAATTTTAAGGTTAGGATTTTGATGTTTGACGAATTATTACAGTTTATTAAGAACAATAAAACCCCATTGTATCATGCAAGTACATATACCTCGACTGAAAATATACGTGAACACGGAACTGAGAATGAATAATAACATTCTCACCTTTACAGATAATAATAACCAAAATAATACGGTACCGATTACTATCCCGCCCTTTCTTCGAATGAATGACATTAACTAACAAACAGACGCACGTGTACGATTGCACATAAGCATTTTTGCCATCTAGTGGATATTTGTGAAGTCCAAGCTCTTGTTCACGGAGCTGAGGTTACAACACGGGGACAAATCAATGCTAGTCCAAAATGAATATTGTTGTTGAAAAATCAAAGTCATTGTTCCTGACGCTGAGAATTTGAGAGTTTTTTATAAGAATAATCAGTTTATAAATAGTTCATATAATAGTTCATATTCTACCTTGCCATACTGGATGTGGGGACATGACACGGAGCTGAGATCTCATCTTATGTTTCCAATATTTTGTTAAGTTATATCAAAAAAATTGAATTAGAGTTTAGGAAAGGATTGAGAACAAATGTAATCAACTTATACATACCGAATTATTCTATCATTAAAACGTATATTTCGAAAAATTAACTGGGACATGAATACTGACGTTGCTGGTAGAATCACCCATATCTGACAGTCGCCATTTTAGGCCCATTATCTGTCAATGACCTGTGATTGTATTGTTTACCAAACAATTTCTTTGTTGTAAGCATTTTGACTATTTACATATTTTTTTGTGTTTTGAACGATAAAATTTGTTTACAAAATTACATTTATTAGTTATGGCGCAAAAAACTTGTGCAATTCGTGGCTGTCATTCAAGTGATGGATAATAATAATTGAAAAACACAACAAAGCTTCGATATCTATGGAGTAGAGTTTACTGTCGCTTCTTTTTTATAACTTCGTTGTCACAGATATCAGAATATTTTCTCTGGGTGTTAAATTTAATTCAGAATCTGGTGAAGTGTAACTTTTAAATATATAAATAATAAAATTTATTTTATAATCGAGCACCATACTTATTGTAATTTTATATCATCATTTACTGAAATTCTTTCTATTTTAAACTGATATTATAAATATATATAATCTATTATTATTGTATTGGTTTTTAGACTCACCCTATCCTACATATAGTGCTACAAAAATACATACTCACATATATAATTTCGATAAAAATATAGAAATTAAAAATCATTTGGTTAAGCAATAGCTCATTATTTTTAATAATGGATGGTAGCTGCTCCAAAAACAGAAGCTAAAACTTATATTTATAATACACATAGATTCAAAAGTTTTGCATCACGCTAAATCTCCGAGAAAAAAAATGTGTTCATTATAAATGGATCAGAGATTAATCAAATAATTAGTTTCAATAAAAAAA
>CAJUYH010004827.1:0-25568 GCA_910591685.1 Galerucella tenella | reverse complement strand
TTGAAATTTCGTGACGTCATCTTTGGGGACCAAATTACCAACTCCGCTACTGAATATCCCTCCAGATAAAATGGTGGCCTGTATAGAAGAAACGAAGCTTCTGGAATGGAAGTAGGTAGATAACATGGGTAATGGTACAAAGATTCATTTCAACCCAAGCGTATGAATGAAGTAATTGAACATAAGCATAGCATGAGATTAGCAGACACAACTATAGGTAGGTTTTGCCAAGAAGATTAGGAAACCTTAGGACACTGTCCCAGCAACAACAGAAGCTGTAGCTGCGGTGAAACATTGGCAAATGACGTCGGGATAAATTCAATAGGACACTCTGACTGCCAGTAGGACTAATGCCTGCGTGCCATAATGTATTATACTTTAGGGACAATGCGATGTTTGCTGGGGTGCTACTGCGAAGACCTGACTAGACTAAGGTTTTAGACGATAGTAATAAGGACATGTCTAGACAAGGGACTCTAGCAAAAAGGGAGGGTAGCCACAATAGATCTGTAATGGACGTAATGGAGAGACTCTTAAAACACTTATCTAGATGATCTTCCACCCAAAAATATTCATACATCTTATCTTATCTTAGGGTACGTACCTTAGCAATGCTTCTATTGTGCATATTATATTCGACTACTTCGGCTTTTTCAAGTAATGGTGTTTTTACAACGTAAACAACCCCATAATTACCTAAAATAGTTATTTATGTACCAAGGTCGAAAAAATGTCTATTATAGTCGATTCTGCAAAGCAAGCAGGCGTGACACTAGGTGCATATTTCATTCTTTCGTCGACCTTTACAAAAAGCTAATGATTTCTGAATAAATAATCTGCTATTTTTGAAGGCAAGTATTTTTCGACCGCAGTGCAAAAGTTATACTTAATAAATGTTCACGCCATTTTCGCAACGTGCCGTATCATAGAGACTACAGGGAATGGTAAGTACTTGACGTCGTAGGAAAATAGTATATTAAGTATCAAGAACGGTAAGGGTTGTTTACCGGTCGACAGCAATGTTTGCTGGAGTCCGGTATTACCCTTAACGTTCGAAATGCTTATACCATTTTTTGAGCGATCGTATTGAAATATTCGAATTTCAATAAAATAATTTAAATTTCTTCGAAATGAACGAAATGTCAAAAGTGACATTTATACTTCTCGATCAGTTTAAAATATAATTTGCATTTTGGTGGAATTGTTTTCATGCTATTTATTACTTTTTATATTGTTCTGTTCATTAAAAAATATCAATCTTCTTATTTTTTTTGTTTCTTTTGTGTAATTAATGAAGTAATATATTATTTAGGACCACTTAAATGTATGTAGGGCTAAGACGTAGTTTACTTACCGACGTCTGAACGGTAAGTAAATCACTTACCGACGTGTTAGACTTAGAAACCAGTAAACACAACCTACCGACCTGACAACCGATGCTGTAAATAAACA
Organism: Galerucella tenella; assembly: GCA_910591685.1. Lineage (NCBI taxonomy): Eukaryota > Metazoa > Arthropoda > Insecta > Coleoptera > Chrysomelidae > Galerucella > Galerucella tenella. The sequence continues at coordinate 24,116 of CAJUYH010004827.1, read as the reverse complement.
AAAAAGATCGATCGCGCAAAAAAGTCATTTTTTGTAAAGCTCGACGGAATACAAAGTTAAAAACTTGCTTAGTTTCGGTAGCGTTTCAGCGTCTGTTAAAAAAATTTTTTTCAGGTTTACCAGTAAACATATTTTTTTATTAGTTGAATAATTATTATCATTTATTTTCTATTTTTCTAATTCCTTTTTTTTAGTTATTTACGTAACAAGTCCCGAAAGTGATATTTTACGGGATGAGTAGGCAGTTTCCAGGGCGAGTCGTAAGCGAGTACCGTAAAATCAACTTCGGGTGGCGTTACGTACAATATTTTTTCTGCAGCCGTTAGTAGATGAAATATTGAATAATAATAGGAAAAGATACGATAAATATTACTTATGTACATTAATTGTACAATTATAAAACAGTTAGCATCTTCACTGATTTCATGTGGAATAATTATTTCCTCGTCACTTTCGTTGTCGATTTCCATTTCTGGATTGGAAAACTGAAAATACAGTTGAACTATCAACAAATTTACTTTGACAAGCGATGTCATAATAAAAATTCCATAAATGTCATTGCTAAGGTCGCCTACATAGATATTGAAAATTATTCCGAAAGTAAAAAATCGTCCCGAAAGTAAAACAAATGACATATGCATCTCTGGTATGGTGGCCAAGGATCAGACAATCCTCTGCTATGCTAAAACTAAGCAAGGTCCAAAGACTCGCATGCATTGGCATTACAGGGGCAATGAGGACTACTTCTACAGCGGCGCTGGAGACAATGCTAGACCTTCCTCCGCTAAATTGTGTCATAATGTGCGAAGCAAGGGCAGCTCTAACCCGACTGGAAAAAGCATCAGACCATGACGTGGCACATAGGAGAGGACACACAGAGATAAAGCATGTGGATGATGACAATTTCAAAATGCCAACAGACCACATGACCACCAGATATATCTTTCGCAAGAACTTCGAGATTGTCATCAAAGATCGAAAGGAGCTTGAGGAAGAGAACGCACCACCACTTATTAGAGCGAATGAACTGATCTGGTATATAGACGGATCAAAAAATGAGCTCGGCACCGGAGCGGGCATATACAGCAAGACGAGCAAATATGAAGGAATCGTCTCGCTAGGAAAATACGCCTCTGTATTTCAAGCAGAGGTCTAAGCAATACTTGCATGTGCAAGGGCAAATAATATGAGAGCCTACAACAACGGGCAGGGGTGCGATTTTCGAGTTCACACGAATATTATGCGTGTACGGTTATTTCCACATGAATTTTTTCGTATACGGTGCTAAATGTGTATTTTTCAACACCATTCGAATAAACGTTCGTACACGAAGAATGTAGCAGCCGACAACACCGCATAATCGTATGGTCTTGTCACTTGTGACATTTGAGAAGCAAAGAATATACCTTATCTATGCAGTTCTAATAGTTCTATGCAAATAATATACCAACTACTGTATTAAGTGTAGTGAGCCCAAACTGGCTTTTGATATTATTTATTAAGCATTTTTTCTTTATTATTGTTTGTTGTTAAAAAATGGATTCAAGTTCCAGTGCGACTAATAATATAATAATAAAAAATAAATGTGAAAAATGTGACAATATTTCTGAATATTCCTCGAAAGGTTCAATAAATGGGTTGAAGATCCTTGGAGGTCTATCTGCTAACTCTTCCGCTTCTTTTATAGCGTCAATGAAGTTTAAATGAATTAAATCATCAAAAACTGCCATAATATTATAACTGATTATAGGGCCAATTCTATAAGAAGTGGTTGGAAATTAACGGTACGCCGTTAAATTTGACGAAGCTTTCGCTATTATAAATGTTTTAATCTTCACCTAGTCAATATTATAATTCGAATTTCAACATGTATGGTATCCAATAAAGAGTTTTTCGTTAATACTTTGAAGCTTAATATGCATACAGACTTGCAAAAATGGGTTAGCAGATTGTCTTATTTTTAACTGTGCGTTAAAATTTAACATTTGCTTATAGAATTGCTCCTTATGTCATTTATTATGCAAATTAATGACATACCAAACACAAATATTTCCAATCTAGGTTATGTAAATTTACACTTTTCGTACACGAAAACAGTTATTCGAATAGAATGAACCCACTCGAAACAAGCCATACGAAAGTGTTCGTATACGATTACCGTTTGAGCATGTCGAAAATTAGGTTATTTGAATTTCATACGAAAATGGCCATTTTTCGTATACGATTTACTCCCGAATGGTTTCGAAAATCGCACCCCTGATCAGGATCTACAGTGACAGTCAAGATGACCTTAAAGCACTTCAGAGCTTAGGGTAACATCTCGGCTAGTATGGGAATGCGGCGAAGAACTTAGAAGACTGGCTACTCGAAACAGTGTATCACTGGAGTGGGTCACAGGTCACAAAGGAATCGCAGGCAATGAAAAAGCTGACGAACTCGCAAGAGTAGGATCGTCAACTATGATGAACGGACCCGAGCCTGCTGTGGGCATCCCCAGATGCTTAACGAGGTCATGGTTAAAAGAGTGGGTGAAAGAACAACACAATAAACACAGGAAGAATACGCCCAGGCAAATACATGGGAAGAAATTCATAAAAGAACCATTAGAAAAAGTTGCGGAAGAACTGCTCTCAATGAGTAGGAACAAACTACGCACCATAACGGGGCTACTTACGGGATACTTTCCCACAAGTGAGCACCTAAACAAAATAGGGCTGTATAACGGAGACCTTACATGCAGAAGATGCAAAAAAGATACCGAAACAGCTTCGCATACTGCAACTGTGAGTCGCTGGACCACAGAAGGCAGAAACTGTATGGCAGAACCCAAATGACTCCAGAAGACTTCTACAACCATCAATCAGCAAAGAACCTGTATGAGCTAATACAGAGAACGGATTGGCTGAATAGGTTGTAGTCAGAACACTAGGAGTATCCACAATAAGCCCAGGAGGCTGAGGTGGTGCCGGCGAAGGGACGGCTCCTTTAAAAAAAAAACAAATCATTTCGAAAATAGCTACTTTCGGTACGATTTGTGTAAAGTTCCATTTTCGATTTAATAAATCATACCGAAAGTTCTATTTACGGGACAGCTGCAGAAAAAATAATTATCACATACTTTAAATAGGTGATCACTTTATATCTTATCACTTTACATCTTAAAGGTGGAGTTTTATTGAAACCCCTTGAAAAATATGGTTATTTTCTTTCTATTATTTTTATTATCTTTTCAGCTCTTGAAAATGTAGATAAAATATTGTACCTGCTACAAATAACATGTTATCCAAAGCTGATAGCATTATTGCATCTAAAGGACATCCCGGTGTTATTACAACATCCCTTTGTACGTTTGAACTATAATATTCCCTAATATGTCCGTCTGTTCCAACAGCAAAAGCATTTTTTCCGTCTTTAGTTAGTTGTAGTCCTCTTGCTGGTACTGTCTTAATCACAATTTCTTGTAATCTTGTCGCTTTGACAATATCCCAACAGTATACTGCCCCATCAACCCCACAGCTTGCCAGAATTGTGTCATCGTTTGACCATGACAAACCTGTTATCTACAACAAACAAATGAAACATTGTGGATCATAAAGGAGGAATGGAGTAATGAACAAGGAGTGTTAAGCCGATATCCGGTTTTTGTAAAATATACTGCAAAAATATATTTAAAGATTTTTAAACAGAATATTTCTGGAGAAAACTGGAGTTCCTAGATGTTAGCAACTTTCACTACAGGTACGTTACAAACCTGAAGATGAAGTTAGCCACTTTCTGATTATATGTTTAATGAACTAATAGCCAGTTACGAAAAAGCAATTCGAATTTGAAGAACTGTCAAAGTCTATATTATATTTTATGAGTGTTCTGTTTTTCTTTACAGCATTGTCTTTATATTTTTTGGTTAAGTTAATTAAGTTTATCTCCTCAATTTTTCTATATAAGTGAGGTTTACCACAGAATATGTGGTATAATTTATAATATTTTCCTTAGACCCAGTTTAATGATTACCTTTCCATTGTGCCCTTTTAGTAAGTACATTAGTTCAAAAGAAACACTGGAATATATTTGAATTACGGTACCATTAGCGGCGGCAAAGAAATGACCCATACGACTGAAACTTGCCAATCTGAAAAGATATATAATATTATTTTATGTAACATAAAAAACGCAGTGAGTTAAATATTATGTTACCTACCGTGTTTTTTGGAAATTGACCAATTTGGTCAAAGGAATAATAATAATATAGAAACCAGGAAGGAAGAAATGAAATAAGAATTAAAAATTACAAAACCCTGATTTTTGTAAAACTGAAAAAGGTCTTATCTAACATGAGACAAGAGGTACTTTAGCTCCAATTAAAATCAAACAGAATGTTATTAAAGGGATATCTAATTCGACAAATATTTCATCACATATTAAAATGATTCTTTTATGTTTTACGTACTCGCAATTTCTAATATTAAATTCCTTTGTTACAATTATCTCGTCCATCATGATAGTCATAAATCTTAGTTTATCCGAGAAACCGATAACTGCGTATAATCCAGTTGGATGTAGTGAAACTGAGTATATATCGTCTTCAAAAGTTTGTACCAGTTCTAAGTCGATGGTTTCATAGTTCCATATTTTCACTGATCTATCTCGAGAACCTGAAAATTATCTTTTTTTTAACAAACAACATTAAAACAGTCAATAGTCACTACATTCAAAGTCTATATATTCCAATAAGTCCGACCACTCTCTCGACGACGCGAAAATCCCCCTCCTGCCGACACCCACCGTCTCACCGGCAAAACCCACATCTGATGTGGGATTTATTTATTTTTCAGTTTTGTTTGACTTACACGGTGGTGTAGCAGAGCGTTGTATCGGGTGCGCCAAAGAAAGTGATCTTGAATTTTAATTTGTGGGAACGTTATCTGCACTGTGTTTTTGATTGTGTGCGATGCCTTCTTATAGAAATTATTGTTGCGTGGATTCGTGTAGAAACAATACTGCAATTCATAAACAATTATCATTTTTTCGTCTTCCTAAGGATCCTTGTTTACGACGACCAAGAAAAAAAATGGTCAGCCAATATTGGACATAAAAAGGAAAGACTATCAGGATTTGTCCCCAGAAGAAGGAAATGCCCTGGTTTATGTGGGTGGATATTTTTTGCAAAAGTATTTTGTTAAACACAAATGCGATATTTGCCTAAACTTTTGCAATAAGGAAGGTTGAGACCAATCCACATCATTCTGCGAAAAAAAAGTCTATGAAGGTAGTAAGCAGGGACGGTTTGGAGGATTGACAGTTCCTCCGAAAATTTTCAGTAAATATCTGATTTCTTTAGAAAATATATTCACTGAAAATTTCAATGATTTATGTGTGCAGGATGATGTAGGAATAGGAATGAACTTGAAGACCAAGTTGTCTACTATCGCATTTTCGCATCCTTGCCCAAACTTATACCTGCTGTCCTTATATACAAGGGTGCGAATCTATTATACACTGAAATTTGCAAATTCCTCACTAAGGACCATTAGAAAGAATAAAGAACATCCTAAATTGAATATCTTGAAAAATTTATAACTATTCAAGTATTTATTAATTTTGAGAAATGCAAATAATACTCAGTTGTTTGTTAATATTTCATTATTTTCATTTATTTATTCAATACAACGCTACAGAGTACACTCCAAATGGACTTGACCTAAATAATTGTTCATTTGTATTCGTTTTGTCCCAAGTAGATGTTAAACTGTGTTATTTCTTTTTTAATGATTATATCAACACAAATGTTCATTCGCTGATCATTCTTTATTAGTTATTAAGTATTATCAGATATACGCTCGGATATACGTTATTGAAGTCTATGTTTATGATTTTTTTCATTCCATTCCTCGGTTAAAACAAAATTTCTAAAAAGTTACTTAGCAATAATATAATTTATATAAATAGCCAATATTTTTCAAAACAAGAATAAAGTCAACATATTTTCTAATTGCACCCGGTAAATTCCTTCACAAATGAATTCACCGTCCGTCACCTCGTATACTACCAAATGACTAGCAAAAACAGGTGTCGCACATGATTTACGACTCTCCGCAAAAAATGCCGGCGTTTTCCGACGATCAAAGCAGTGACCGGACTTATTGGAATATATAGATTTTGCTACATTCGCTTTTAGGCACAGATAGTTGAAATATTTTGGGGTTATCGCATTTAATCTTATGCCTTATTAACTGATACTTGTAAAGATTGTTTGAAATATGAAAAATTTAAAGCAATTCTAACTTTACCAATGCTTAAAAGGATTGGTTTCCATCTACATACTGATAACCCGCCGACAGGTCCCAAATGTACGGAATATCCATATTCTTTCAACTCGACTTCAGGTCCAGTTTCGGAATCGTGCACGAATAAACGTTCGCTCCACAATTGCATTTCTAAACAACTCACTAGGATCCTAAAACACACCGTTCCTCAGATTTTGTTACCAAACTAGAGTATTTTTTACTTTCCATACACCTTTTTTTACTTTCCATACACATTTTTTTACTTTCAATACACATTTTTTTACTTTCCATACACATTTTTTCATTTTCCATACACCTTTTTTACTTTCTATACAGTTTTTTTGTCCACATTTGGTTATGTGAACTTTACTTGGCTCGCAGTTTTTCATGACAATGCGAATGCCTTACAAAATATATTATTAATATTTCAGTTGATTAGAAGATTATTTGGGAGCTCCGCAGCACTAAAGCTCTTATTTACTAGCCGCCACTGCACACTGTATATAAGTATCAAATCAACTGAATGTATCGGAAGCATTTTCTATAAAAAGAAATAACTAAAGTGTTTCTAACCTGTCTTGCGATGAATTTATGGCTATGCTGTTTACCGTAGTTGTGACTTCCGGCTCTTCTTCGTACTCTCTATGAATGGTCCTGTCCGGTATTTTAAAAATGCCCCGTTTCCTGTATCTATTGGGATTTTCTTTTTCGTAGAAATATATTTTTCCGTTTGTGTAAGCGAAAACGAATCCTCTGGTAAAGTTTACGATGCTGCGGATTTCGAGGCATTCGCTTGGGTCGGTGTTTTCTGAGCCAACCATATCGTACAAGGAAGGATTTACGGCTAAGTCGGCACCTTCTTCCCTAAAATAGTCACGGTAATCTCACCTTTGAGTAAAAAACAAGCTGGTAGTCGTAAATAGACAAATTTAAATTTCTTGTTTATCAAAAATTGATAAATTAATACTTACTTTTTACCTCTTTTATCTTTTTTCGGTCTAAGAAATGCATGAAAATATTTTAAATTATTAATAAAATCAATTAAATAATAATATTGATATAAAAAAAATATTTGTAACGCAATAACTCAATATTAAAAACATACTTACTCTTCTTTTAATCTCATGTTAATAACAGGTAAATCAGATGCATGGAAAACAGCTCGAATCTCTCCAGTTTCTAATATCATAATCTTGCCTCTGTAACTTCCGACTATTAACCTGTCTTGAGACAACCAGCAGCAACTGGTGTAATGACAGGGATCAAGTTTGTTGTAGCCGAATTGTCTCCAACTGTAATCCACGCAACCCAAACATCGCAAACATTGGTCTCCACAAACTGCGATTTGATTTGTATCGTTTGGGTTACATGCTACCTTAAAAACGAGTCAACTCTTCAAAGTTGTCTAAATTTGAGATATTATTCTGTTACAGTTTAAAGCATGATTAATAAATGTATACCTGTTCGACAGTTCCGGTTCCATTGAGATTGTTTCCTCTGCCGAAGCTCTCCAATCTGCCTTTATCACATTTGAAGACATAAAAGGTCCAATCGGGTTCTGCCGTTACACATATTAAGAACTTCGAATCGTAAGTGAATTCCATACAAGCATACCGGGTACAATTGATATCCCTATCTTGAGGAAGAACTAAAGTTCTTTTTTTCTTAAAAATTGCTGGATCCCAGAGAGTGACTATTGGTAATTTATCGGTTGATTCTGCTACGGCAATTATTTTTCTGTAGCAAATAAAGGGAATTTTCATTATACCTAATTAACTGAATATAAATACAGGATTCTTACTTGTTAGGACTGACTAGCAAATGCGTCAAGTTTTTTCCTTTGTCGGATAATTTAATGAATCTCTGTTTTTTAAGACTCGTGTTATGGACAGTCACTACACATCCCACGGGATACACCAATTCATCGTCGGAAAGAAAATGAATGTTCCCTCTTAGTGTTGTTTCTAAACCAACTAATAGTTGTGGCTGTAAAATTGGTAAATTCATTTTCTTAAGAAAAAGCAATATCAATGTTTTTAAAATATGACAGTTTGTGTCTGCATTGTCCGATTTGTTTGATCGATGCCAATACACAGTGGCGTGATTCTTCTAATTTTTCCGGGCGATTTAAGGTTGAAAAATCACTCAAAATAGTAATTTTCCAAAAAAAAACCTTTTTGAACTTGACACCACTTTTCCTACCAAGTCAAATTTATTACTGAGAAAGTTTAGCCAGTGTTACTGAGGAGCAGTCTTTTTTATTAAATGTTTTGAATTCATAAAATATGTTAATCAAAGTAAACAGTAAACAATTCACTCAGTTGCTTGCTGTGATTTAGCAGTTTGCGAATGACTAATTTTACACAGTTGACATAAAGTCACTGACCTTCTTAAAGTTCAATGGAGTTGGATTCAATTGTTTTTGCGATGATTACCTTGTATTTTACCTTATTAAGAATGTGTTATAAACTTGTTAACCCAGAAATGATACTAATATACCAGGATGCAGTTTTTTTATAAACTCGCCATTGTATGGGATGGGAATTGTATTATTGAAATACGATAGCTTCCAAAATGTTAATCAATCTGTCGTGAGATTTGGTACAGCTCCACATACGTGTTTGTACATTTTTTGTAACACTCAAAGTACAGAAAATTGCAAAAATATCAAGGTCAAGCTGGTTTGTTAGTCGAAATAAAAAATTAGATAGAAGTGCGACATTTTCTTAATTTGTCTATCTAGATCAGCTGTCTGGATAAAAATTAGAATAAACTACACTAAAGGTCATTTTAGATTAGACAATTTCTTGTGCAATAATTAGGTCAAGTTTTGGAACAATTTAAATTGTTAAGTCTAAAATTGAAAATTGTATTAAAAAATTGTCTTCTCTGTCAAATTGTAAAGAAAATAGAACAGGTTCTATTTTCTCAACAATTTGATTTATTGTATTTCACGATGGAAATGTTCTATGAAAATGTCGTATGAATGTCATTAATTTTGATAGTTTATGGTTATGTATTTAAGTGGTTGAAAAATATGTCTTGGAATAAACGAGAGATTGAAATGTTAATTACCATAACAAATACTTAAGAAGCTTAGCCGTAAAATATGTAGTGGCAAAGTTAGGAATCATTAGACCGTTTCATTAACAACTTTTATTTTGCCAAATCTCATTCTCCTCTGTTTTAAAGTTAATATTCGCTTAGTGACATGAGCAGCCGTGAAAATTGATAAATATTTCAAATTTTCTGGTTCTATAACTAACGACATTTTTGAAAAGGTTATATTTATTTTATCATCACATCAGATCACTGCGCAGAATCTTGAACTAAATATTGTTCAAAAAATTGGAATAGTCTAGAATAGCTTAAAACAGTTGGCCAATATTTCACACAAGAAATTTATTCCAAATATTGTTGCAAAACTTGGACTAAATATTGCACGAAAAATTGTCTAATCTAAAATGAACATTTACGCAAACTTCATCTTCAGGTTAGTGACGAATCTGTAGTGGAAGCTGCAGACATTTAGGAAATCTTAGTTTTCAGTTTTCTCCTGAAATATTTGGTTTATAAAAGTTTTATATTAATTTTTGCAAAGAAGTTGGTACTCATATATTTTAATAAAAATCCAAAAGCCGGAAATCGGTTGAACACCTCATTTTAAAGGAGCGGGTAAACATACAACACGGCTCTTTCAACTGCGCATGACTCAAGACTTGCTCAAGGGCTACGTTCATTTACTCACTCGGAGTAAGGATAGTTTAACTGTTAGTTAGCCTAACATCTTTCCTTCTCAAAGGACTTGAAAAAGCACTGGATTGCTACATCAGGCGGGTAGCTTTATATAATTCCCCCTTGAGCATCCATCAATATGCTTATCAAACTGGCAAATCAACAGATTTAGCTTTACACAACCTTGTTGAGAAAATCACACAATCCCTTAACAACAAGGAGATTGCGGTGGCCATATTTCTTGACATTGAAGGAGCATTTAACAATGCACTACCGACCTCCATTGGTTCAGCTTTGACTGAAAAGGGCATCAAACCAACCATTACTGGTTGGATATATGCCATGCTCACAAATAGGACAGCCACTACATCCCTTCAGAACGAGACCATCAGCTTCAAGGTTTCCAGGGGATGCCCACAAGGCGGAGTACTATCTCCCCTACTGTGGTCTATCTTAATGGATAACTTGCTTAGCGATCTCGAAAGAGAAGGGGTAGAACTGCAAGCGTATGCAGACGACCTTGTCATCTTGGCAAGGACCAAGTCAGGAAGGGTAGCATATAATACCCTCCAAAAGACGTTGGACGATGTTCACAGTTGGTGTCAGAGGGAACAGATGTCTGTTAACCCTGGCAAAACTGTAATAGTTCCCTTCACTAGAAAAAGGAAGTTGGAGGATCTTCCACCACTTTCCTACAATGGTGAGGTTATTCCATTTGCAGCGGAAGTAAAATATTTGGGGATTATCCTAGATAAGAAACTTACTTGGAACGCTCACTTGGGAAAAGTTATCCATAAGGCCAGACTATCTTTGTGGACATGTCGCAGGATCTGTGGAAAATCTTGGGGCTTGGGACCCAAACAAATCTATTGGATATATGTGATGATTGTTAGACCAATGATCACATATGGAGCTATTGCCTGGTGGCCAAAAGCTTTACAGCGAACGGCCCAAGCAAAGCTCTCTGGTTTACAGAGACAGGCCTGTCTGGCAAACACTGGTGCTATCAGCTCCACACCGTCAGCAGCCATGGAAATCCTTCTGGACCTACCTCCTCTCCATATATTTTTGGAAAGAGAGGCTAGATGGACAGCATACAGAATTGTACATATTTCTAAATGCACAAATCAGGCTTATGCAGAACGAAGCAGAATACTAGCGGACAGTGAAAGTCACAGTATTCTGGGAATGACCTCTGACATAATGCCTCCAACAGTAAACTACGACCTGCCTTACACCGTCCTAATTCCAAATAGAGATGAATGGGTCCTCCGTAAGGATGAACTATTAAGAGCAGACAGCTGTTGGTACACAGACGGCTCAAAAACACCCTCAGGCTCTGGTGCAGGTGTATACGGGCGCAGACCTAGGACAGAAATTTCAATCTCTCTAGGATCCTATGCAACCGTATTTCAGGCGGAAATTTACGCCATTGTTTCATGTGTGGAGAGAGTGGAACAAGCCAATCTCATACACAGAACAATAAAAATTTTCTCGGACAGCCAAGCGGCTTTAAAAGCACTTAGCTCTTGCCGTGTAACGTCGAAATTGGTTTTAGACTGCCAAAAAAGACTCTCCTCAATAGGAGAACTCAATAAAGTATTGCTGGTCTGGATCCCTGGCCATTCTGGCATGGAAGGAAACGAGAAGGCAGACTTTCTTGCAAGGGAGGGTGCCGCACGTGTTTCTATCGGACCAGAACCCACAATTGGCATCGCAATAAGTTTTGCCAAACAAACACTAAATACCTGGACAGCAAGAAGAGCTTTAGACTTCTGGCATAATTTACCAGGATTGGTTCATTCAAAGGCTTTTATACATCCTTCGAAGTATGTCTCCAAACAAATGTTAGACCATAGCAGGCATGACCTACGTTGTCTAACAGGCCTTTTAACAGGCCACTGTCATCTGAATCATCATATGCTAAAACTTGGACTGTCGGAAGATCCGACTTGCCGTCTTTGTTTGGAAGATGATAAAACAGCAGAGCATATAATTTGTGCCTGCCCCGCCGCGGCTCGAATCAGGTATCTGATGTTTGGCAGGGTCTCTCTCTCGCCCTCGGACCTGAAATATCATTCACCAAATAAAATAATCGGCTTTGTTAAACAGCTGAATTTGTTTGGTGAAATCTGAATAGGTGTGAGCCACAATAGACTCTTGTGAGTCGCAGTGGAGGGCCTTATAGACCCACTCACCACAAACCTAACCTAACCTAACCTAAGGATAGTTTACTCAGAAGCGTTCATAAATTTACTCTACCAGTATAGAGTATGCTTTTATAAACGTTCAGAAACCTACCCGGAGTAAACTCTGCATACTCCGCTTTTTATTGGAGTATTATATACTCTGACAGTTATGACAGTTTGGCTTATACAGTAGCTTTTTTCAGATTACTGCTGGTTATTTTTATTGATAAATTGATATTAATTGATTTTGATACAGTCATATATCTATTAATAGATATATGGTTAGGTACAGTTGATTGCATTGCATATGGACTACTCTGTACTACCAATTGGAAAGGATACCATTATTTTTAAAAATAAGGGTAGGTACCTACCAATGCTGTGATATAATACTTTGAAATTTATTAATCATTTATCATTATATTCAACATGAATTCCTAACATTGTGTTATGCTATTAATATTATTAATATTCAACTCATCCATGGTTTAATCAATGTCCATGGTTAATTAATTTCCATTTTCGAAATGAAAAATATAACCCCAAATTCATATACACAACAGAATGACATTTGATTCACCTCCGGCCGGTATAGCCTCTGAACGGTTACTCCGAGTAACCAACAAACATACTTTTCTAATCACGTGATCATACTCTTCTCTACTCACTGGAGTAAGTTTATGAACGTGTGAAAACGTGGCCCACCACGTCAAATTTAGTAGTTGAGGTGCGCATGCGTCCAAGCAGCCTTTATATTCGATGTGACTGAATGTGAGCTGATTAGCGCAGTTGGTAGGGTATTCAGCTTACAACACAGAGGTCGTAGGTTCAAAACCCGGCTAGGTGCTGGGTTTTTTTGTTTTTTTTTTTTGTTTTTTATTTCTTATTTTCTGATATGTCTATACATAGTTATATACACTTTGATCAACCGAGTTTGGGCCTGGGTTTTCTTGTTTTTTTTAGTTTAATATTTCTGATATTTACATATTTATTTCAATATTGTTATGTCACTACTAAATTTGGCAAAGTCTTGAGTCATGCGCAGTTGAAAGAGCCGTGTTGTATGTTTACCCGCTCCTCATTTTAATGCATCAAATGTCAAGTTAATGGTTATTTAATATGTCACTAAATTATGAATGACGTTGTAGCCTTTTTATTCAATGTATCGATATAATTTATAAAGTTAGCTAGCATGCCAGAACCTTGTGACTGTTCCGTGGATAAAAATGTTGATGCATCTATAACACCAACAAAGTCTAGTTGTCCAGCAAGTACACAAAAAACAATAACCGAAAATCAGCAGGAAGTAAGTGAATCCGCTTCTAGCTCCAATAAAGCTTCCAATTTAGTTCCCAATCAAGTAAATATGTCACAATCCAGTGAGAATAAAAATGAAAATGGACCAAATACGTTACAATCGAATCAGAATGAAAATGGTACAAGCAATCAGCCAGGATTACTCGATAGTACCAGCCAGAATAATGTGAGCGGTCGTCCTGTTACAGGTCCTTGGGAAAACTGCAAATGCAATCCTCCAGAAATTTCACCCATTTGCAAATGTTCAGAAGCTGCAGACGATAAAAGTGGTGACGGGGTAGTTAAACATGTTCGTATATCTGAAACAAAGGACAATGAACCTTTGGATGGAGATAAAAATGCTGCTACAATTACTGAAGATGATGTTTCTCCAGATACCGGCTTATCAAAACCAACTGTAGATAAAAGCTCTTTTACCGAACACAAAGGAAGCTCTACAAATAAAGATATTGAATGTAAAGCTCAACCAGACACTGATTTATCATCTAAACCAACTGAAGAGCAGAGCTCTCTGGGAGATTCACGTACACAACCCGCTGAAGGTGACGTTCCTCCAGACGAAGGAGAAATTAAAGAATTTAAAGATCTATCTAAATTTATCTGCACTTGTAAAAAAGACAAGCAAGATTCAAATGAAAAAAATCTAAATTTAGATGCAAATTCTGCGAACTGCGAAAGAACCTTCATCATGGTTAAGCCCGATGGTGTTCAAAGGGGACTTGTGGGAAAAATCATAAAAAAATTTGAACAGAAAGGATTTCATTTAGTTGCTTTATCATTTTTATTGCCTTCTGAAGAACTTCTAAAGAAACACTACGCTGAATTAAGTGACAGACCTTTCTTTCCCAGTCTTATACACTACATGAGCTCTGGTCCTGTAGTACCTATGGTGTGGGAAGGTCTTGGTATAGTAAAAGCTGGTCGTAGTCTTCTGGGTGCTACGAACCCAGCTGACAGTGCCCCTGGTACAATTAGAGGAGACTTGTGTATTCAAGTTGGACGAAACATTTGTCACGCATCAGATTCGAATGATTCGGCAAATAATGAAATTAATCTATGGTTTAGTGAAAAAGAATTGATTTCTTGGGTTTCGGTGAATCGAACTTGGGTTTACGAGGACTAAAATTTGTAATATTTGAATAAAAAGGGAATGAATGCAAAGTAGCAATTTGTGTATTATCAATACTTGCTGTACAATGACATCAATTATTTATAGATAGTACATCTCGTCAAACGTAGAGGAGATACGAATTAATCAGATGTTAGAGGTAAATGAAATAGGCCAGTCGGTATGGGTCATTTTGGAAGAAATAAGTAAAGCCGAGAAAAAGAGAAGATCTGACCATTGGAAAGATCTAGTAGGGCTTATACAATCAAAGACTCTTCTGGGTGACTACAACCTGTTGAGATCAAAATAATGCATAAGTCAAAGTAAAACTGCGCTAAGAGTTTTGACAGGGATCCTAACGGGACATTGTCGCCTGAATGGGCACCTGAAAAAGCTCAAAATAGTGGAGGAAGAAGAATGCAGATTTTGTGGAATGGAAGAAGAAACCTCCATCCACATACTTTCCAACTGCACAGCACTCCAGAATCCTAGAGCACAGCACCTGGGATATTACTGGATAGAAGAGGAACATTTACCTAAGTTGAAGCCTGCAGACATCCTAAAATTCCTCCGGGAAATAGGACTAAAGGAACTACTAGTTTCTGAGACTCTCCTCAGAAACTGAGTAGAAGTAAGGGGGCACAATAGACCTTTTAGGTCTCAGTGAATGTCACCCCAAAAATCACACATACATACATACATGGGTCATTTTAGACCAAAAGTAATTAGCAATACCGCAGATTTTTTTTATAAGTAGCTTGAAGTATGTAGATTGATATAAAAAAAAGTTTACCAGTCTATCGATTTCACAAATTATAAAAAAAATATAAAATATATTTTTTTAAATTCTTCAATATTTTCGCTGGGAGGAAGGTGGAGAAGAATAAAAAATAACACCGTGTAGGGGAAGTGTTTAGCAATAAAAAAGGTTCTCTGAATTTTTTTCGTCCGATCAATGGTTTGTCCGGAAAAAATTCGGTAAATCAAGTATGTGTTCCGCATCCGCGAAAGACCTACTTTCTGAATTTCGGAAAAAAATATAAATATTCAATCAGAATTTTTTTTCAATCTTTGGTAAGAGTAAAGACTAAATAATAAATAAAAGGTAAAAAATTTAATTATTCATTAATTATATTTAATTTTACATATTTTTATTGGAAAAAGGTATGCAAAAAATTATATCTTAAAATTATATATATTAATCATCTTCTATACCATTTAACTATATACATTTTGTTCGTTGAATATTAATCTATTAATATATAATATATTAATACTAATCTATTACAGGAGTATCAAATTTTATTTTAAAAAAACAAGGAAGATTCCTACCCGAATCTATAAAAATTGCTATTTTCGCTTATAATACAAAAAATCACTGAATCCAAATATGTATGTAAATTAATTAATTTTGTAATTATATATTCTTGATCTTAGAAGTTTTCCCAACATTTCTACGCAAACCCCATTATAAATACTCTAGTTTCAGTTACAGTACTTAATATATACAGTCGGTATCAATGTAATGACGTCTATTACGCACTGTAAAAAAACGCACAGCTGTAAAGTAAATCGCACGGCTACCCTAGCAACATCTTAGCAACTGTCAATAGACGTCGCCATTTTATTCAAAATCTACTATTTGAAAACATTCGATATGGCCACGTTTAACTATGGAAAGCCCAAAGGGCTAAGTATATGTATTGATTATAATTAAAAAATGGACTTTAAATTATCAACAATATATTAATAATGATTAAATGTTAGTTCTTTAATGTGCTTCTTTCATTGGTAATAGAGTAATAGAGATGGAGTTTACCAAGTACCTCTAATTATGTAACTGTTATTTCTTATGCTTCTTATAAAAAATACAAGTACAAGTAGGTCGTAGGTAAAGTATAGCACGTAACTCGTGTTGTAAAGCATTTTACGCACTCACTTTTCCATTCGTGCGTAAAATGCGTAATATACTATTTTATTGAGATACTTTTGGTTTTTTATTAGAATGTAATATTTATATTATATATGAGTAATTTGCTAAAAATGATTATGTGCTATGACAAAAAAAATGCCATCTTAAAGCTGACACTTCCTTCTTCAAAACGCCATATTACAATTATTTATATCTACATTATAACTGTACAATAGTTTATAATGTACTCCGCTGCGCTTCAGAAAATAGAGTCGCGCGGACGAGGAACAGATACTTAGTTTACCGAATTTTTTCCGGACAAACCATTGCTCGGACGAAAGTAACGCAAGTGACCTTTTTTGTTGCAAAACACTCCTCCTACACGGTGGTGTTTTTTATTTTTCCCTAAACTCCTCCCAGCGCGTAATATTAGAAAATTTCGAAAAAAAAATGTTTATTGATTTTTTCTCCAATTTGGGAAATCGATAGACCTGTAAACTTTTTTTTATACTAATCTACATACTTTAAGGTACTTATGAAAAAAAAATCAGCCGTCTTCCTAATTACTTGTAGTTGTTATCCCTATTGTCTGGTCTAAAAGTACCTTCTTATATACCTAGCTCAGTATAATCTAGTGCTACTGCTTTAATCTAGCAATTTAGTCGTAAATTATCGCCCACAATACACATTTAACATTTCCCAAATACAACAATTAACATTAGTTAAGAATTTTATTGTAAAAACAGTCGTTTTCTTACAATTTGTATATAAAATTAAAATTAAGCTTAAAAGGTCAGTCTATAATATAGATACATATAATTATATATTGCACAAAGTTTATATTCACACTTTTTCTACGGCAGTAATCGATGATAATGCGCCTTCTTACTCTTCTCGATAACGTAGAAAGAATGAGGTTTTCCGTTACCGGGGAAGTATTTTGTAAAACCTGACTTCTTCGGCTTAGCGGGAACGTAGTAATATGGTTTGTGAGGCTTTTTCTCTTTAATCGGCTTGTCTAAAACTTCATTCCAACTTTCTGGCTGTCTGTAATCGTTTAAATAGTCATCTGATCTGGTTCTGTGAGACGCTGCTGCTTTTTTCATTAACGGTAGATTCCAATGATAAATTTTAGCAGGTTTTCCGTTATTTTTAAATCCAACTGGTATATTCTTGCTTTTGCTGTTAACATCGTCTAAAGAATTTGGTTTGTTGTGTACGTAGTAGTGAGGATGGGGTGGTAATTTCACAATATACATGTGAGAATCATCGGATCTGCTGTGATGTCTCGATTCTACGGCTAGTCTCTTTCTGTGATGGCTGTTTGGACCTCTGATTCGTTGTAGTCCTAGTTTTGAAAGAAGCTCGTGGTTTTTTGTTGAAAGTGACGGCTTACTGTCTGACAAAGTGAAGCAAAGGATGGCCAAAATGGCTATGCAGAGGGTTAAAAACCTGAAACAAATAAAAATATACATATAAATATTTAGAAAAACAATTTGTTGTGAATACAGAGCATTTCAATGAAACCCCAAGTAACAATAAACGCTGATTTATTGGGCCTGTTCAGACAATGAGCTGATTAGTAGTTGATTAATGGTGTTAAAGACTGATTAAGCAACTAACTTGAATAATGAGCTGAATAAGCGCCTAATCAGACATTATAGATGCCTTTATACAGCAGCATCCATAAAGCTGAAATACATACTGAATAAGTGCCACTTCAGCCAACTTAGTAGATGTTGTTCAGCAGCATGCTTTTGTAGCTGAACTTGGGTTGAATAAGCATTTCTTCAGATTAATTATTGCGGTGTTGTTCAGCTACTTATTACTAGCTGACTACTGGCTGAAAAAGCATTTTTCTGCTCATCAAATATTTCATTGTTCAGCTATTTAAAAATGGCTGAGCATCAGCTGGTTAAGCGCTTTTACAGAAATCTGAACAGCTGTAGCTCAGCTATTTATAGTCAGCTTAGTATGTACTGAATAAACCCTTCTTCAGTAAAGTTAAGAGCCACTGTTCAGCTTTTATTAACACAGTCTGAAGAAGCTCTAGTTCAGCCCATTTTGAAAATACGGTCTGTGAACAAAAAATAGATACTTAAATATATACTAATTCAGCCATTTGATATTAGCCGAAATGAGAATTTATGCATGCAGTCGTGTACCTATATCATTCAGCGATTTTTAGGTTATGTTTTTGATTATGTGACTTGACTGGCAAATTTATGAAGTAAGTCTTTTTTAATAAACACATAATCGCATATATTTCTGTATCATGACCTTATATAGATTTTCTACTTCAATCCCACCTTCCTCGTGAGTTTTCAAATACATTTGTTCAATCTCACACAGGTTATAGGCGGGTGTTCAGCCACTATTGAACCATATAGATTTACAAATACCATTATTCGCAAACATTTAGCATGTGTTCGTTTGGCGCAGAGGCTAAAGATGAATCGATTGTTAAATGATAATCCACGGGTCCCAGGTTCAATCCCCACCGAAGGGAGGAAGAAAAAAAAGGTAAGTAAAAATATTTGTAAATTCAATTATAATAGCATGTAACTGAGGTAGTTGAGATGAATACACAATGTAAAATTAAGAAATTGAAAAAATGTATAATGCTTATTAATTTGTTTTTGATTTGAAGGTGAACTGAACAAGAGCTGCATAGAAGCTTTGTCAGCAATTTAAATCAGCTACACTACACTACACAATCTGCATAAAGGCAGAACTACAACGACTGAATAAGAGCTGAAGAAGCTATTCTTCAGTAATGACTGGCATCCATCTTTTGGGCAACATATGTTTGATACCGATATTCAGCTTTAGACTGAACAATAAGCTTTTTCAATCAATAATCAGCAAACATTGTTACTTGGGACCTATCCCTCCACACAATTCTATAATGATACAATCGAGTTTCGAACATTATGTAATATTTCTGTGGTTAGTACTCGAAGCCTCTGACTATTGGTGCCGAATCATAGTCGGATAAATAAGTCCTTTTTTCTTCATCTTTTAGAATTGTTATTATCACTATCTTAAAATAATGCTCCATGAAACATTTTGTGATAAACATCAAAGCTACCCTGATTCCTATCCAGGATATTATGTTATCCTTTGCATAGGAGTAATTTGGATTGTGTCAGCTGCAGTCTAATAATTATATCCTTGTAATAGAATTTTCCTATAAAACAGGAAATTAGCACTGTCTACACAAAGCCGATTTCCTCACGTTTATACCAATATTATTTTCCTATCGACCGGAAACTTTATTAATAAATCTTGAAACAATATTACACGCTGCATTGAAGTTCGACTTTATGTTTTAAAGTTTAAATTCACGGGTACGATATCAAACTTTAGGATAATGGGAGATGTCTAGTATATTTTAATAAATGCATCTCTAATTCAAATTTTTTAAAACAGTAAGTCAAGAATAATTTTTCTCCACGAGCGGGCGGAAAAATGAATTTTTCACACATACTTTAGTGTGGAAAATTGATTTTCCCGCACCGTGTGGAAATAATTTTTCGCACCGTGTGGAAATAGTTTCCACCTCAATATATCAAATTAACCCTGGAGTGCACACGTGGGCCTGAGATGCCCAAGTGAAAATTTAAGTGAAGATAAAACAGAAAACTCTTCATCGAATTACATGAAATCCTGTGTAGCCTCCTGTAATAATAAAACTCATTCACTCATCCACAAAAAACGTTTATAAGTTGAATAATCCGAGAGTAGAGGGCGTAATGGGCCTAATAGGCCCCACGTGTTAAGTGAGAAGAGATTGTAATTTTTGCAGCAAAAGAAGGAAAAGTCGATATTTTTGTGAAAAATGCAGTAAGTGTGTTTGCTTAGAGCACGCAGACACTTTTTGTCCACAGTGCGCCAGCAATATGATGGAAGATGAACAAGAAAGTGAATGAGACTTTAGTTGCTAGTCATAACATTTTACCTTACAATAATTGTTATTTGTTTGGTGTAATATTTTTTTTTTCTATTTTTATTTCCAATAAAAGTTCAGTATCAATACTTTCTAGTCTTTAAATTTGAATTTCAATGAGCTCCTGACGTATTTTTAGGACTTTCTGATACTTGGGCCTATTAGGCCCGACGTGTGCATTGGTGAAATTTTTTTTCACGTGTGCACTGCAGGGTTAATAATAAGCCGGTATATTATTATGGTGGTTGCGAAATGCTTTAGTTACCAGCTAGTAATAAAATATGTTTCTAAATAAGCTATAAGCATTTATAATCAGATGAAAATATCTCAACTTTTGATTAGTTCTGTTGACTTTCCTCACGCTCGTAGAAAACATATTTTACCCAACACTTGAGGAAAATGTTTTTCCGCACTCGGTTGCTTCGGCTGCTCCGCTACGCATCGTTCGGTGAACGGCAGACTCGTGCGGAAAAATTCATTTTCCGCACTTGTTAGGTAAATAACTATTTTTTCACTACCAGCTGTGAAGTTGACAATTATTGCTTTTTCTAGCCAACTAAACAGTTGAATTGCTTATAGTGGTTAATAATTTTCCATTATTTACCTAAGTCAATAACGG
Source organism: Galerucella tenella (assembly GCA_910591685.1). Taxonomy (NCBI): domain Eukaryota; kingdom Metazoa; phylum Arthropoda; class Insecta; order Coleoptera; family Chrysomelidae; genus Galerucella; species Galerucella tenella. The sequence goes on along the minus strand of CAJUYH010004827.1, from coordinate 3,003 downwards.
ACGAATTCAAAAATTTTGAGAATTCAGGGATAGTATTTCAGCAAAAACTTGTGCAACATAAATACGTATACCCAGGAAATTGTCTTTAACATATTTGCTGCTTGAAATTATATTAAGATAAAATTATTTGAATGAATATGCCATTAGTTTAAAATTCGCGAGCAACCAAGAATGACTGATGACATAAATAGTACCTACGTTCATAATATACAGATCGCGTAATTTCTTATGGAACCTTTCTGGATTACACAAGTACGACAAGGAAAATATGAGAAAAACAGCTTGAAAGAGAGAGAAAGTATAACTGTACGCGCGTATCGAAGGCGTGTACCTAGGTCTAGGGGATGGCCGAATGTTGATTGTCCTTTACAGAGAGAAAGAGAATTCACTAGAGGTGGTATTCAGAACTTGAAAGAGAGATAAAGTGTAACTGTGCGCGCGCATCGGAGGCGTGTACCCAGGTCTAGGGGATGGCCGAATGTTTATTGTCCGTTCTGAATACCACCTACTAGTGAATTCTCTTTCTCTCTGTAAAGGACAATCAACATTCGGCCATCCCCTAGACCTGGGTACACGCCTTCGATACGCGCGTACAGTTATACTTTCTCTCTCTTTCAAGCTGTTTTTCTCATATTTTCCTTGTCGTAGGAAGGTTTCAAAAGAAATTACGTGATCTGTATATCGAAAACTGACAGTGTACTTGTCAGTCAAAAGACTGGGTGAATGCTTCTTGTGGTGCGTTTGTGAATTATTTTTAATTTTCATCTTAAATAATAATAGTCTTCACCTCCTTGGTGTATGATATATTATTTTAAAAGTTCATAGTTCAGCAAACTGACAGGATGCTTTTGGCGAAGGATAATGAATTAATTTTATTAGTTATGTAAAATGCTAATCAGTATTTTATACAGTTACTTACAGTATTTAACAAAAAGTCGTTGTCCTCTTCCCAATATTGATTTTTATAGTTTTTGTAAACTGTTTTATAAAATATACAGGGTGCAGTAGATAAACTGTCACATATATAAATGATAGATATGGTGAACACTACTACTTTTAGATTGGAATTGAAAATATACAAGAATTACAAGAGAAAAGAATATATTTTTTCTACAATCACATCTTCAAAAGTAGGCTTTTTCGCGTGCCATTGACAACGAAAAGTTGACGTTTCTTGAGGAGAGTTACTTTAAGCTTGCCGAGCGTAAAAGATGGCAAAACGCTCGTTGCCCATAACAACCGATACTACAAACACAATTGTATTGACAGTGACAGATATAAAAGTTTAAAACATATTTGAATTGACATATTTAAACTGACAGATTTTGAAAGTTTTTATGAATTCTACTTTATATTTGTTTTCAATAGTTACAATTAAGTGATTGCAGAAAAAATGTTGTATGTATTACGAGCAAAAACGTGACATTATTGCTTTCGAGTAATTAGGTACCGCGCTCAAGCAATAATGTATCACTTTTCGCTCTTAATAAATAAATATTAAATAACTATTTCACACACAATATACCTAAGCAGTAGGTACAATAATATAAGTAATAAAATGTTTTGAATAATTCCTCACATTATGAAATAGTAACTTTATCACGTACTATAATTTAAAATCGATCGTACCATAAACAACTGTTTATATTAAACTATAAAAAAATATCAAATTAACTTTTTTTACGCTTCAATAACCCTTATGGCACCAAAACATAAAGACTAAAAGTAAAAATCTCAATTATGCTTGACATATTATACTCAGCAAGTCTCGCAAAACTTCAAATAATATGCCTTAGGGCTAACATGGGAGTAGTACCATGGGGTCATTACAGGTCAGGCGTGGTACTTGGGTTGCCGTTATAGTCCAGGTAATAGCGACTGAAATAACAGTTTTCACGGCTTGTTACGTTCTCACTATTAATTTGCTGGATGCTATTGACTAACCATGAATAGCCGCTATGCTGGTGTGACCTTTACAGTTTTTTTTCCATAAGAAAATTGCAGTGTACAATGTTGCAGTGTACAATGTTGCAGTGGTGATTTTAATATCTGACGGTTAAGTTCAAAAGTACAATATGATAGCAAAATTTTAATATTAATAAGATTACAATAGTTTATTTTAGTAAAATTGTAGTAACGGGTAGCAAAAAGCTGGAAATGAATCTATGGCGCTTGAAAAAACAAAATAGAGGTATAACAATATTAACGAATTCCAAATATAAAACTTGTATCAAAAATATTGGTCAATATAGTTACATTATCAAATTTTTTTATTCGTAATATATTTGTTATACCCTTTATAACGCCTTTTCCTGCTAATTAGTTTTAAATAAATGACCGTTTGTTGTTTGTTCGATTCTTAGCACATGCATCAGTGAGAATAGGTATACTTAATTTACTCACCGTATGGCGTGTGAAAACAGGCACATACTTAAATGTATGTAACCAATTTGCGGTGTTTTCAAACATATTTTATTGCGTTTTACCTTTTATACATTCTTGAATTTCTAAAGAGTGCTGTAAATCATTCGACTTGTGCTATTAAAATTCATAAACCGCTAGCTTTGTCTCTTGGGAGTGCCAGTGCAAGATAAATATTGACAGAATGAATTTGTGCATCTTTTAGGTAGGTATAAATAAAATAAAATAAATGTACGAGGGACAACACTGTTGTGCCTTATTTCTTTTACATAGTTCTTAAGGAAAGTACCAGATACTAATGGTTCCTTTGAGCCTATTTCTTGAAGGAATTTTAGAAAAACGGCAAACTTCAATTTTATGTGTCCCTCTTTCATACAGTAATATGTTTTCTCCACGTCTAAATAATAACGCACAAATTATTTTCACATATTTAGCTGCATAATGATGTAAATTCTTCACACCAGTGAATAATAAAAAGAATTCACTCTCGTAACCCACCAACTTCTATTATATTATCAGAATTCACGCTAAAATGAATTATAAGTATGTACAAAAAGTACGAGGAGTAATAAACCCTAATTA
>CAJUYH010004826.1:0-25572 GCA_910591685.1 Galerucella tenella | reverse complement strand
TTTTTTTTTCTACTTCATACGGAAAGAAAAAGATAATTTAATAATAGAGTTTAAATTTGATAATTTCATGTATGCAGAATATACTTATATTCTATGTAATAAACTATTATATAAATATATTCCATATACTATAGTTGTATTGCTACAATGAAAAAGAAAAAAAGTCGAACCAAGGGACTATATTTAATTGCAAACAGTGGTTATTTCTTTTGAATACAAATTTTTTTCGATCATAATCTACAATATGCGTGTGAAACTGTTACATTTATATAAATAATCATCAATTAATATCTTACATCGCTTTACGGTAAATTGAAATTCGCAATTATAATATTGTCGAAATTGTAAACGCCTACCAAAAGATTTAATTAATAATTATTGTTTTTCGTTTGGTTTTATTTTGTTCCGTTTTGTTTGAATAAGGCATTCGAAATTTCAAAGCAGGTACATTTAAATGTGTACAAATGCATCGAGTTCGACTGTACTAATCGTCAATGTCACAATTATTTTGGAGTTTATTGATCGAAAAGCATTTTAAATTTCATTATTTTTTTTTCCAAACAGCATTTCAAGGCACTCCAATGTATGTCAAGTTAATTGAGGTATGAAAATTCGATGTATACTATAATAAAATTGATTTTGTGTTGTGCTTATGGATTTTTAAAATAAAAATTGACGATTTTAAAATATTTATATTTGCAACTATAAATTTCTCTCTCTTTCTCTTTCTCACTTGTTTTCTCATTACCTCATTACATCTCTCTATTATTATATAGTCTTACATATAATTGTTTATTATAAATTTAATTTATAATATTGCGTACATACTGTTTCTTCAAGAAAATTCGTCTCTTAATCATTAAATCCTACACAAATTTTGGGCGGCACATGAGTTCATATTTTTATTTGTATATAATTACTGCACATTCTCCAAACAATATAATAAAAAGGGCTCTGCCTTTATAATCTAAATACTCAATAAAATTTTATATCAACTATAAATTGTGGAGAAAAAATTTATACGCTAAGAGCCCTCGAATTATTAAATGATAATAATTGGACAATCATCAACTTTTTAAAAATAATGAGCGGGGAGGGAGGACCTAATGGTCAAATTAATGACACTTTCATTAACGCATTTTACTGAGTGCACATCATGAGATCGCGGGAAAATTTATATTTACATTATTATTATCGTCACATGCAGACAGATAAATATTTTTTGTACAAATACATATCTGAGCGTTCAATAAATGACGAAAGAAAACGAAGTAAAAAAAAGAGTCGGTGCAAAATATATCTCGCAGTCATTATAAAAAAAAAAAAAAGAAAGACATCAATTCCATTCATTTCATCCAATATTAATACAGTTAAAACATAAAAAAAATCACTTCCACAGCTATTACCCGAATTAATTAATAGTTATAATTATCACGATTATGGATTCTACTTTCTCACGTTTGAACATTGACTAAGCTACTATTTTCTAATGAGTTTTTCTGTACTTTTTGTTTAGCTTACGTAAAATTAAATGACATAAAATCATTTTGACATTATATAGTATAAATTATATAACTATTTACAGGACAAATTAATTATAAATTTGTCCGCTAGTTTACTTATCTATTTACAACTTAATAATACTCAGTTTGTTGTAAAGTACATAAAAGACAGTTTTACCTACTAATCCAATATCTAATCTCATATTGTTGTTTATTTTTTATTTTGTTTTTTCCTTCTTATTGGCATGTAAATGAAGTAAAACACGTGTATAAAACAACATATCGCTTCAACTGAATGGCATTGTTAAGCCAAACAATGTGAATGGTACACATTAATCGAAAATCGCAGCAAAGCCATGCGCCAAATACATGCTGGCGAAAATTCAACCGCTATATTGGTTGCCCACGAACTAAATTCAACAAAAAAATTTATCAACAAATACATAGCTATAAATCATCGGTTATTTTTCCATTCTGTTTACACATTTCGGATATGATTTTCATGAGATTACATGAGTATTAACTTGCACGTAATTTTTGACAATTGACACAATCATTTAATTAAAAACTAAATACTTGATATAATAAAATATTATCAGCATGTATTTTGCGCACTTCTTCTCAATGAAATTGATTTCAATGCTTATTCATTATTTGACGACATTTTTGTTAAATTTGTTTCCTCTCCATTTTTATAAATTCAGGGACTCACAGTAATTTCACGTTTGGTCGACCGTTTAACGCTAATAAAAAACGTATCTTGCCCATCAATATCTTTACTTGCGTGACAAGTTGCTAAGCGATAAGCTCTTTGAACGTCAGGATTACTCTCGAGTGTTGATGATTGGCTGGATGGTGGATGCGAACATTCTTCAGTATTTTCTTCATCTGACGCAGCAAAAATTCCATCGGCGTTTATGAGATTATGTTTGAATCTTCGTATACGACAACCGGGTCCAATAGGTCTTCTTGAAACGCTACATTCAATTGACATACATAATTATATCCGATTTTAAATAATAATACCGATATAAAACAAATATATTATTGATATCATGTTACCTTCGACGACGAAGTGAATAATTAAATCCATAATTCCTTGACGAATCTTTATCTTCATCCGACCATCCATCGTCGCATTGTTCATCATCATCATCTTCATCATCATCATCGTCGTCATCGTCATCGTCATCACCATCACCATTATCATCATCCTCATCATCGTTATTATCACTCGTTATTTGCTTTACTTGTTCTTCATTATCATTTTCATCCTCAACAACGACACTTGATGCAGTGTCTTGATCATCATCGTTCTTACTACTTCTTGATGATGTTGACCGACGAAATGTCTGTTGATCTGTTCGGCCAATACCCCCTCCTGCTGCACCATTCATTGTCATTCCACCGTAATGTACAGGTAAATTTGACAGGTCCTCTTTTATTCGGCTAAAACTGAACACGTAGTCAATGTAAAAACGATCGAAAGCAACAAAAAATTGAAGAATTAAAATATATATTCAAACAAAATGAGCTTTACGTGCGTAAATAAATTTTTAATAAATAATTTTATGGTTTTTGATAACAATAAATTTCAAGTGATTTTCTTTTATTCAATATATATGGAAATAGATCTTCTCATTATGTGATGAAACATAAGAAGCTGTTTGTATTCGCTATCGCCATTCAAATATTTGAATGCAAATGTAGGTTAAGTAATACAACATATATTTACCTATGAATAGTCATAGTATCATCACAATTTCCATTATCCACAGGCGATATTAATCTATTGGCGTTAATAATCTCCGATACTTTGCGTCCAAGTGTTTCAAGATTATCGTCATCACTGCAATCTTTCAGTCTTTCATTGCCATTATGTAGCTCTGGACTTGAACATGCACTCATTGGCACCTCACAAAAATCCGCCACATCATTATTTTTTTCATAACAATTATTTCCATTAATTGACTGAATCGCGTCATTAATCAACGAAGTACTTTGTTGTCCATTTACTAAATCGATAAATTGTTCTCTTGATGGTGAATTTAATATTCTTTTTGATGAACCTCGTGAATGTGAGCAAAAACTCAAGGATTCAATTGAATCATTGGCAATGCTGGTAATATTCGTTTGTGTTTGATGATCAACATATTTAACTGATAATTCACTGCTTTTACGTTCACGTTGTGGTGACGAGCGTGGGCTTGACATTGCTATACTGCCTGAACCTACGCGACGATGTCTAAATTTCTTTTGTTTAAAGCTATTATTGTTCACAGGTATAACGACGGTCTCTAATTGATTTGTCGTTTCGTTTATTTGAGTACACATTGTTGCTCTCACTGGTGATTGTGGTGAGTCTACGGGCGATGAAGGTGTTGTTGGCGTTGATGAACTGGATTGCTGATGGGCATTATTGTTTCGTCGTCGATGTAGTCGCTCTTGCGCTTTAAGTAATGGATGTACAAGACGTTTTTTACACTGTTTATATCCGGACTGTTGTTCTCGCTTCAAAACATCGCGTTCACGTTGCTCCAATTGAAACATCACCGCACTTAATTCCAAAAAAAGATTATTTGTTCGCTCCAATTTTCTCTCATAATGCTCACGAATATCCTGCGCATGTCTCAATTCATCTTTACGTCGACGAATTAAATCCGCCTCGAATCTCGAACCATTTGAACTATTTGTTTGCATTTGTTTCATATGCGATCTTATTTCCTCTTTCCATGTTTGTTGTGCTTTGAAATATTCATCGGAATTCGTTGCCAGTACTTCAACACCGGCAATACTTAAATGCATTTCAATATGACCGAATGATGGACGATTTTTCGGTTTCTCTGCCCAACATTGTTTTACAAGCAATTGATAACCCGCCGGCCAACTTGATGGTATTGGAAGATGCAATGAATTATTACCAACACCCCATATAATTGCTGATGAATCCACGTCTTTATATGGAATTTCACCGCTCAACAATTCCCACAACACAACACCATAAGACCATATATCAACTTTCTCTGAGCACGGCTCATTACGAATTATTTCGGGGGCCATCCACGCCACTGTCCCAGCAAAACTCATTTTCGTACTTATTTCATTCCATTCACGACTGGTACCAAAATCACTGATTTTTACAACTTCATCACGTCCTATTAGTACATTTGGACTCTTTAAATCGCGGTGTATTATTTTATGTGAATGAAGATACGTCATACCATGAGCTATCTCTTTTGACCAATTGACTAAACGCTGAGGTGATATTTGTTCGCCAGCACGCAATAAATCATAGAGTGGACCGTATGGACAATATTCCATAATAATACAGTAGCACGGTGCTTGCGTGCAAACACCACGAAATTTAACAATATTCGCATGATTCAATTTTCGCAAATGTTTTATATCAGTCTCTCTGGGTTCACGTACTTTTTTAACTGCAACTATTTCTTTGTTTAGTATACCACTGAATACAGCACCTTGTGCACCAGATCCTAGCCATTGTAATTCACTTATTGATTCAAATGGAATTTCCCAATCGTCTATTGAACAATATTTTAACAGGATATAAAATAAATAAATAAATGATGTTGAATAAAAGATAATGTGTATAAATATTTATATAGAGAATTAATTTGCGATTATTATTATTATTGTTCAAACCTGTAGTTCCTTTAATTTTCTCATTTACTGTAGCTTTTGATAGCATTGCCCAAAACGGCCTCATACAACCAAAGAGTCCATCCATCCACGTGAACTTTTGCGTATCCAGTATACCAGTACTTTGCTTTGATACATCATCTGAACTGCTATCACTCTTCGAATCACTGGGAAGATTAAGTACAGTTTCAGGTTTCATTGCTTGGCCATCCTTTATTATTCCCGCTGTTATATTAGATCCAACGGGAATCCTACTGAGTTGTCCAAGTTCCTCTTGAATACATAGCATACTGTAAACAAAACGAAAGGAAACAATAGATATATTCATAATTGATCGAATCGAGTTTTATTTTTAAAGTGGATAATTAATTATTTTTTATGCTTCCATGAAATCGCGATGATAATTCTTTCTTTCAATTTTTTTTTTAGGTTATCTCACCTAGTTGAAACATTGGTCGATGTTTGGCGAGCAATTGCATTTTCGTCTCGCTCCTTTTTGATAAACAATCGTGCGTGTACCATTGTTTCGATATACAAAACACATGCGTTTTATTTTTAAACATGTATGTATATAATAATATATATACATAAAACACTTTTGCATCAATTGCTTGGAAACAAAAGAACACACTGTGCAATTATTGTATCTTTTTTTCCTTCCTTTTTTTATTCGTTTTCACTTTATTAAATTGTCATTATTGTGAAGTCGTGTTATTTTTTCATAATGCAAAATAGAAAAAAATTTGTGCATACATATAAAGTATAGCATTTCTGAATGATTCCTTTATTTATCAAATTTATCGCTAAAATATTGCCTTTAAACCAACATTCCTCCCTTTAATTCCTATAACGTTCCTCCTACAATTTTGAACTTGCGCCACTCATACTTTCACTTGATCCTTTTTCAATCTCAACCCACATTTACAATGATTTTTTCTTTCATTTGAGACACAGATCATTTATTTCTGGAGCGCCGTCAATTCAATTGTGCACGAGAATGTTGCGTGGTCGAATTCTAACTCCACTCAATGATATCAATATACAGGTATATATTAATACGAATATGTTAAATTGAAAAATGAGAAGAAAAAACGAAGTAGATATTGAACACGTGTAAGTGAATAATACATATACACCCGTACAAAGTCAACAATGCAATAACAATTTGATATTGCATGTACATATGAAGGTATTGTGTGTTGACCACAGCGCCAACTGCCACGAAATATTCTCATGAATGTGGTAAAAAGAAAAAAACTAAATATGATAAGAAGAAAAATAAAAATCAAAAAGGAATGTGCCGCGATTAACCATTGATATAATAAATAGTAGAAGAGTTGAATATTATTAAAAAAGAAAAAATCATCCTCACAGAGTACATTATTGCAGTTAATAATACTATCATAAGATGTCGCAATTAAAATTGTTTTATAATTAATAAAATTCATAAACAATAACCGTGAGTTTATTTATCAGCATACTTATTTTTTTATTTCCGCCGATTATAAATCAATTATATCATCTTCATGTTTTATTTCATTGTTCACAATTAATTCTTACCTATTAGTGAATATATGTGTCTCTGTCTGAGACGTTGATAGTGCTAATGGATTTACAATGATTCCTGATGACGATGAGGCGATTGGCGATGATGTTGTCGAAGGCAATGATTTTTTTTTCAATTGAAAATCAAATCCATAGCTGTCGTGTGAACGACTCACGTCGGTTTCAGTACCGGGGGTCCTCATATTTGCCTTATATAAGAAAAAATTGTTTCATTCGCCCGATTATTTCCAACACTGAAACCAAAAATAAACAACAAATAATATCATAAAATTATTAATGACAATTAATTAAAAAAATTGTATTACTTTTATAATTACATCAATATTAAATGAATCCTTATTATACAACATAAATAATCAATTTTAACAAATTTCTTAGAATTCATCGAGCGATAGGAATTTCGAAAGTATATGTATATCCATATCTATTCTTTATTCATTAGGTAAAGGTAATACTATATGAGAGACGAAAAATTCGGTGAGGAAGAATGTGAAGAGAGAACCTGCGCGTTTTAGGGCAATGAGTCATTCACGTAGGACATTAAAAACTAGCTCAAAACTCAACGCGATGATCTTCAATGATATTCACGCAATATTATACATCAAATGGAGTTGATATAAGAAAAAAAAAAAATAACAAAAAAATACATTAAATCCCACTTCACTCACAAACAAGATAATGAAAATGATCGTCGATAAGTTCAAACACCAAATTATTTATATTTCAACATTATAAATAGCTAAAATTTTCTTACAAGTATACAGACAAAAATTCCGGCATTGAAATCACCCATTTGAACGACACAATTTAATTATACATAATAAATACAACACTCCATTGTTTATTAATTGTGTATATTATTTTTGAAGTAAACAAAACGCTATTTTTAAAGTGCGCTTGCATAATATGCTAATTTGAAATTTATATGGACTAAAGGGCGAAGTAAAATATATAAATATGTTGTGCACATATTGTTTGTGTGTGTGTGTGTGTGTGTAGTAGTGTCAGACTTTTTTTTTCTACACGACGATTCGCCATAGCCGCCCTCGCTTATAGTTTTTTGTTTTGCACATGAAGAATGGGATATAAAGCAAGTGAAATGGAATATGAACAGACGAATGAGAAAACGTACATATATGTTGTTGCAAATATTTGAGAGAAGTGAACGGATACACATGGGTGATTCGGATTTTTAGATTGACTCGCAGGGCCGTAGTTATACACAATTAATAACACTCCAATAATCACTTAATTATTTTTCTATTTACAGAATAAAAAAATATTATTTATCATGAAATTCATAAAGTAATAATAGAATTGTTTCGAAATAATGTGCTATCAAATTGATATATTGATAGCACGAAATATGGCAGAATTATTTCATTAAATAAACTTGTTTTTAATTGAATCATAAGAAAAAAATTTGTTTACTGAAAAGTTCGACAAAAATTTTAATTGTGCAATTGAAAAAAAAAAAAAAAAAAAACATATTAGATGTAAATTGTTTGGAAAATATGATAAACAGTGTGAGTATATAGAGATAATGAATTTATAAATGTATTTGGGTTCTCTTACTTGAACAATTTTTTTAAATGTGTATCCTTTAGTTTTTCATTTAACTCATCACTGGTTTAAATTCCGATCCATCGTAAAATTGCACACAGAAAAATATAAAGATATGTTTGTGTTTAAGAAATGATAATACACAAGCGAACAAACGCACAAAACAGATATACACAAATTTGTATAAAAAAATTTCACAGTACATTCACATCTGACGTCGATGGCATTAACCTACCGTATATACAAATTAAATATATATTCATAATACGGAAGTGTTTGTTCGGTATTCATTTAACATATATTCACTGTGTATATGCAGTATTCAATATATACATTGATTTAGAGAAGTGTATAAACATTAACATTGGATGCTAACAAACTTGATCTGTAGTTTATACACAATACACACAAAATACTCAGATAAAAATCATCATATTGACAATATTACAGGTACAATTATTGTCACTAACATACACATAAACACCTGAGTTCATTTTTTTTTCTTTCTTCAACTGACAAAAGAAATAAAATAAAAAAAAATATATGAACTTGTATCCGCAGTCGTGAGTGTTTCGTTTGGAGTCGCTACAAAATGGTGGCGATCACTCCAATGTATTCCCAGGCGCAGAGCTCGGTCAGGGACTTCACCGTGTCTCAAGGTAAGCAACTGAATCCTGGTTATAATATTCTCCATTTACAGCCAGTACACACAAACACACAATACGACAAATACAAAACATAAACGTATACGTCAAATCGAAAAACAAGTGACGATTTCAACACAGTCATCACTGGCAGAACTTTCATTCAAAAAAATATCTCTATAATCACCAACAAAATAATAAACTTTTATCTACTTCGTTATATTGTCCATTATCAACTGTCACATAAATGAAATATTAAATTGAAGTGTAAATATTTCATTTTTTCTTCTATTATAGAGCATGAGACGAAAATAATGTGAGCGAGAGCGTTTATGTTTGCGTCCTGTGCCGCCTGCGGCAAGCGATGCTTTATGCCACCCCTGTTGCGAGATGGTGGAATCAGTGGGGCCACATAGTCTGCAATAAGGGTGGCCAAGTGTTATATATACATATATATACATATGTGTGTGTTTGTGTGTGTGTTGCTGGAGGTGGATATATTGACGACCATAGACAGTGTTGTTACTTTACTTGTGTGCAGGGAGAAAGCAGTGGGAGCGCGGATATAATACTGTGATAGAGAGTGCAATGTGAGAGAATAGAGGGGAAAAGAGTAAATGAGAGAGAGAAAGAGAGAGCAGAAAAAAATTGTTAGGAGGGAGACGTTGAATTCAGGGCCGGACTAACTCATTTCCCTTTTACTCCAAAATTTCATCCATTTCATCTCCATTGTAATAATTAAACTTCTAAAAATTATAAAATTAATTTTTTTCATCATCCCATTGTTAATTGTAATTAAATATAAAGACATATATTCATGCATTTATATATATATATATATGGTATCTGTATGTGTATGTGAGGATAGAGATAATATATACTTGTAGTGGATAAATATTTACATTGATTTTATATTTCAAGGTTAAGGAGATTGGATTGGCCAAAAGGAGGAGTGTGTTGGAGCTTCTACGAAATTGGCTGCGCGCTTCCCTTCACTAATTCGGCATTTTTTCAAACCATAGCATGTTTATGAGAGTGTGTACGCGTGTATGTGTCGTTACGTATCCATATCACATGAGGTCGATTCGCTCATGACGTCACAATGAAAAAAAATATATATATAATATATACATTCATTACGGTGGAATAATAATAAAATGAATTGAGGGTGAATAAATATAGTAGTAAAGTCACTGGTTGATGGTCGATAGGCCATGCGACATCACAGAGGGTGGTATAACTTGTACACACAACTGCCCGCTGATTCGTCATATCAGTTCAACGGTCTAGAATAGATTTAATAGCTGACTAATAATTATTTTATATATGTATATATATATATATATGTTTTTATTTATGTCAATATGATCAATGGAGCCTATAAAAATTAATTGTACTATTCTTTTCATGTTTAATAGCAATGCATATACATATATAGATACCTTATTTTGTTTTATAGATGTTTATAATTACTGTTGAGATATTCAATTTTGGCAAAGGCACGTAAAAAATCGTCATCGTCCAGCCCGTGTGTTTTATATTGATGTAAAAATGCACCGTATGTGTATGAATTCCATGCTCTGCTAATAATAACATCCAATGATTTATTTATTCTCGAATTGTTCGTGATTATTGATGAGAATTTTTCATTATTAAATAAACGGCGATTTTGATGGAAGTGAGTAAACCTTTCGGTTGATGGTAGCCAATTTTTTATTGCATAGATGTCATCGTGATTTAAATGATCATGGTGAAGTTTTGGATCATTATCGAGAATTGTGTGATCATTATTTTTGCTATTTAATACACTTGATCCTCGAGTAATTAAAATATTTGCGAGCGAACGAGTATTGTAAAAATTATTCAATACCTCCGGTGTATTAGCAATATTCTTGCGTGATTTTAAATAATTACTACTCGCATGATTGACATACAAATTTCGCTTTAATAATTTAAATTGTGAGTACCATCGTTCAGAATTTTTCGATAACTGCCACAATGATTTCGATGAATTTCCATTATCTATTAGCAAAGGCACAGCTTCAATTGTTGCCAATTTGTATATAGGATGCGGAACAATTTTTGAAATAATATAATTAATATGATTGCTATATTCATTGACAATATCTGTGGCTGGTTGAAAAATTGATAATAATTTTTGGCATGCAATATCATTTATATCATTTGGAAAATTCATTTCATCGATTGATTTCGATGTCCTCGCATTATTTAATATCAATAATTCTTTATGCAGCCGTTCATTCTCCAGTACAATAATCATGTCAGTATTGTCAACAATTTTTGCTAAACTCAACACAATATTGTAATTTTGTGTTGCAACTTCACCAAATTCAAATGGAAACACTAAAATGCCGATAATATTTTTCGACGGGTATATATCTCGCAAACTTTGTATTATATAACTTCCAAGACCAGATCCAGTGCCACCAGCACAGCTCAACATACACAAAAACGTATCCAATCTGTCAGCTATCTCAAGTTCTTTTCGAACAATGTCCAAAATAGAATTGTCAAAGTCTGGTCCTTTCTTTAAATATCCGAATGACCAATTGTTAGCTGAACCACCAGTTGATCCAGAAGTTACAATGTTATCACCCCTAAAATACCATTCTTTATTATTTTTACCTATCACTTTATCAATCACCTTTCGCTCAGTATCAATTAAAATAGCCCGTGCAATGTGTTTTCCATTTTTTATCGATTCCTCAAACCATTTTCTATTTGAACATTCAATATATTCATATGATTGTGCAAATGATATTCCAGGACTTCGACATTTAATGTCCTTTGTTATTTTTGTAAATAATTCGTGGCCCAATTGATTGCCACATTGGCCGAATTGCAGTGTTAACATTGTAGGTTAAGTTTTTGTTTATTATCTTCATGTAAATATTAAACTTGCAACAACAAGATTCTGTTTTAACTTAATAATGCAATGTATCAATCATAACATTATTTATTTTGATTTGAATGGACTATCTATAAGTTACTTCAAAGAATTGGAGGGCTGGAGAAGAGGTACAAAAATTCTCGTTGCAATGCCGCTATAGAGAGTCTTAACTTCCAATTCCGTACACATTGAATTCTTGTCAATCAACCAATTGGCGTACACAATGTTGCGCGCGAAATTAAAAAATAAATAAGTGAAATTTCAAATCAAGCTTTCGAATTAATAAATATATCTTGCAATTAATCAGCTTATAAACAAATTTCATTTATTTTTTTTTCACTATTACTGTAGTATTACATGGTGATGATAATAATTTTATTTTACAATCAATATCATTAAGATATTCATAATATATAAAAATAGCTTCAATACAGATGATTAAAGTTATTGAATTACAAATATTAAATATCTATTTGTTTCTTTATCTTCAGACACATTTTTAAAATAAAAATTATTCCCACCAACTTCATCCAACAATATATATAAAGTCATAATAATTAATATTTCATATTCTAAGTTTTATCGCGATAATTTTGTTTCTAATCTTTCTCAACACTGTCATATCAACTTTCGAAATAATATTCCTCTCCTCACAAAACTGAATAACACAATCTATTGCTGCCTCGGCTTCTTCCGCAGTCATAGGAACTTGCGGTAATACTTCATCAAAATCTGCAAAATCAAATAAATTATAAACAAAAAATAAATAAATAAATAAAATAATAATTTACCCAAAAATTCATCTGATAATTTCATGCACAAATTCAAACCTCCATTCTCATGTTTACCTTCAGAGTCCACGTCATTGTTTTCATTATAAAGTGCTGAAATAATTTCTCCAGTTGTCGATTCCTCCAACACTAAATCATCATCATTAGTTAACCAATCTTTTACACTGTCATTCGTAATTTCATCATATTCGCTCAATCGTTGGAGCATACTTCCAACTGTTTCAATCATTATTTCTTGTGGCGATTCACAACTTATGGGTAACAATGACTCTGGCAATAATGATTCCCAAGACCTGGTTATAGTGACGTGTGATATTTCGCTCCACGCTTCATTCAACCAAAAAATCACATCTTTCATAGTGACGGATCGTAATTTATCTATTACAGGAATATTATCCTCTTGGGCATTTAATAGCGAGGTGATAAGCAATGATCTATACAGTTTCTTTAAATTCTCAATAATTCCATGACACATAGGTTGACAGAAAACATCAACGGTTAGCGGTAGAAAAATAACAGTAAAATTATCGACACTTGAAATTTCTGACGGAGGAAGTGATGGAGAATTTTTCAAGATAAGTAAAGCTTTTGAAGGCAATCCTTTAGCTTGTAAAAATTGCGTCACATGAGGTATAAACTCATCATTAAACCAAGTCTGAAATATTTCGCTAGTCAACCATGAGTTTCTTTGCGATGTGTAATACACGGGAATACGATCTTTTGATAAATTTTTTAATGCTCTTGGCTTAGCTGACTTTCCAATCACTAGCAATGGTAATCTGCATGAACCATCGGCATTGCAGCAGGGCATTACTGTGATACGATCTTTATTTTTCTTAAATCCATACGCATTTTTATCGAATTTGTTGGTAAATGTTCGATTCGGCATCAATTTATAATTGAGACATGTCTGAACGGCATTAAATATTTGACATGGTGTTAAATTTTCAATTTCAATCCACTCGCCAAAATGTGTCTTGAAATTCTCCGGTAATGACGAATCTAATGAAGATTCATCTTCAACAACTGGAAGATGAGAAATTCCATAGTTTGCTTTCCATTTATTTAACCATCCTTCACTTGCCAAAAATGTATTTGTACCACCTAGCTCTTTATGGAATTCCAATGCTTTTGCTGTGATACCCATGAACAATTTTTTATTTTTACAAAATTGTATAATAAAAATATTTTAATTTGTATAACAAATGAAATATTTACCTTTCAACATCGGACCAGAAACTGGAACTCCCCGCTGTTTCATTTCTTCAAACCAAATATATAATGCCTTATTAACGTCATTGTTTGGAGTAGATCTGACATGTTTTGATTTTGGACCTCGTTTCACGCACTCTTCAACATCCTGACGATTTTTCGACCAACGATAAATAGTTTTGGGATTGAGGTTATGATCGTGTGCAACAGTGGATATTGAAAATCCCTCATCTAGTTTGTGTAAAACTTTCAGTTTCTCTTTGGCTGTCAAGTGACGCAATTTTCGATTTTGGCTTTTGGCAGGAATTCTCAGTGACTCCATCATAAATAAAAGAAAATAAAAACAACAGTATAAAGCAGTGATCCCTCATTGATTCTGACTTTGTAACAGCCACATTCGTCTCAGCGAACGACAGGTCCTCGACTAATTTCAGTTTTTCTCCCTCTACAGTGTATAATATTACTATATTCGTATTGTATATCACCACGCGCGCGATATTATTTGAAAATAAAACTTAATCATGAAACAATCAATCAAATTGCTGATACATTTATTTCTCAATGTTTAATAGGACGTAAATCAATGTCTGTGCTTTTCACTCTATTCACATAATTGTTCAATAAGAGTATCATATTTTAAGACATATGCTATAGATGTAATGACTCAAATATCATACTTTAATTCTTCAGTATATTGTAAAGTGTTGACATTAATACATACATATATTGCCATGAGATTCTCACAATGACCGTTTGATAGCACTTGCATAAATTTCTCATATTTAAAAAATGTTCTCAATATTTCAACAAGATGGCGCTGCTGTCAAATTTAAATTGCATCAATAAATGTTGTTTCATCTGTCAAGCTAACAATCAACAAATATATGAAACAACGTAAATATAGTACAATAAAATGTAAATAATCATTTTGACAATTGATTTATTTTCTCTTTCATACAAAATTTGATGTTCAATACACAATTTAACTTCAATACCGTTTGTTTGTTTGTTGGTTATGTTATAGCATGCGCAAATACTTGCGCAACCAATCCCATTGATTTCGTGCAACTGTGTTTAATACACATTTATACATATGCAAGATATAATGCCAATTGTACGCGAACGTTGGGTTTGTTGTATACATGAATGTGTATGTGTTTGAGGCCAACATGGTTTGTCAGCAATACAAACGAAAGAAGCGATAAGAAATTGAAATAAAGTTTATAGTCAGCACCTGCACTAGCTGCTCATGTTAGTTCATATGTGATCTATCAAGCCACGTCATTATATATATGTATATACATGTATATGTATATATATATATATATATGTGTGTGTGTGTAATTAGTGGATATGGTAAATAGGAAAGATTGAATTTTGTATTGTTATTAACGGAACTAATAGAAGAATAATAAGAGAATGGCGACCGGCACCGGACGTAATGTTGCTTTGATTACAGGGATAACTGGACAAGTGGGTGTCATTTGTATTGTTTAATAATAAAATGTAGACAATAACACAATCATATTTTCAATAATATTGAATTGTTACAGGATGGATCATACCTCGCTGAATTTTTACTTGAAAAAGGCTATGATGTACATGGAATAATTAGACGTGCAAGTTCATTTAATACTGGACGAATTCAGCATCTTTATGCCGATCCACAGAGTCATAAACAGGAGAAAATGAAATTGCATTGGGGTGATATGACGGATTCCAGTAGTTTAGTTAAAGTTATCTCTACTGTACAACCCACGGAAATTTACAATTTGGCTGCACAAAGTCATGTTAAAGTAAAGTATATCGTTATATTTCATTAACAGTTAATCTTTCATATTTTTTTTCTTTGCTCTAATTCTTGCCACTTTCATTATTTCACATCACTATATTTGTGTTTTATTAGGTAAGTTTTGAATTGAGTGAATACACCGGAGAGGTGGACGCTATTGGAACGGTCAGACTATTGGACGCAATTCGAACGTGTGGGCTGGAGAAAACTGTGAAATTTTATCAGGCATCAACGTCAGAACTTTATGGAGGAAAGGATTCGTCGGTGCCGCAGAATGAAACAACACCTTTCTATCCACGATCACCATACGGTATAGAATACTTTACATATACTTATTGTATTTTTTATTTTATTTTTTACACAATTTATTACAAATAATTTCTCATGAATATATGCAATTCGCTATCGTCCCACGGCCTTCTGACATAAATTCTTAATAATTTAAGAATACACTGAGTGTTTTTACAATCACTGCTTTTATGTTGTAAGATTATCGAGCTTTAGTTTATGTAATTCATTGATTTATTTATCTTACATATGTTACATTAGCGTGTGCAAAAATCTATAGCTATTGGATTGTGGTGAATTATCGTGAGGCATATGGACTTTATGCCTGTAATGGCATTTTATTCAATCATGAGAGTCCAAGACGCGGTGAAAATTTCATTACCAGAAAAATTACTCGGACTATTGCGAAAATTCATATGAATCTGCAGGACACATTGGAGCTTGGCAATTTAAATGCCAAGAGAGATTGGGGTCATGCCAAAGATTATGTCAAGGTAATAAAGGATAATTAATTTACTTTTATATTCATTTGTTTATTACAATGAGGAATCAATAAACGATTGCAATCACGATATTCATATCTATTTTATTTTCTAGGCTATGTGGATGATGTTGCAACAAGAACAACCGGACGATTATGTTATAGCAACTGGTGAGTGTCACAGTGTGCGTGAATTTGTCGAAGCAGCATTTCTTTATGTTGGAGTAAATATTATTTGGGAGGGAGAAGGGATCAATGAAATTGGACGTGATAAAGAAAGCGGTAGAATATTGATTCGTGTCAATCCCAAATATTTTCGACCTACAGAAGTTGTGAGTATAATAATACAAAATTTCCTCTCCTCAAATTCATTATATCATGTCATTATTCAATTTTATAGTTTTGATCTTCACTTATTAAATTATAAATCAATTTATTTAATTCATTCAATGATATATTTATGTGTTGAATATCAATATTTATTGAGGCCATGTATATGTATATATATAAATGTATTTATTTAGGGAATGTTACTTGGCGATGCAACAAAAGCAAAGGCGAAATTTGGATGGACGCCGTCAGTAACATTCGACGTAAGTACAGTTATAAATTGTTGATTTTCCGAAGTTTATTCATGTATTCATTTATTTTTGGCGGCTATTGGATAGACGCCCATTAAGTAATTCTTATAATTTTATAGGAGCTCGTGCGAGATATGATGGATGCTGATTTGATACTAATGAAGCGTGATCCAACAGCCTGAGCTAATAAGGAAAACAACTGCTGGATAAAATTGTAAAGCATTCCTCTACATAAAAAATATGTTCGATGGCATAAATAATCATAATATACTGACGCAATTCTTTTTTTAACTTGCTCGTAACGTATTTTTTCACAGTTGTTATATCAGCAACCAAAACAAAAATGTTGTTTCTAAATATATATAAATCAATCTATATAATAATGAACAATGAACTACTTTCACATTAAATAAGGGGAAATGTTGCAATAGTGATAATAAACTATTGAGAATGTGAAAATTCAATAAATATATCTAATAATTCTTGTATGTATTTATATTGCTTTCGCCACTTGAACTCTACCCATTATTAATCATTATATCCACATTCACTTTATGGAAAACACATCGAAAGTATGGAGTGACGTAATCGTTGTCAAATTTGATATCTCTCTTTCTCATAAGCTCAAGTTCTGGCCGTCGTATCTCATCTAACATCGTTTGACAGATGATTTTTGTCATGGACACATAGTTTATTGGTTTTAACAAGCACGTGATAAACATCTGTTTAATATCCAGTAGCCAAGACAGGTGATGATTACTTAACATTTTATTACTGTTGACTTATATGCTTGTATACATTTTAAATATAAATTTCGATGAAAATTTGAATAGTGAAATGAACTCATCACCAAGTATAAACTCGTATATCTATCCCACTTATGACAACAATTTGTGAGCTATTAATTTATTAAACTGTTAAAAATATTTAATGCCTACTCTGACAGGAAAATATATACGTATTAATTATTATGTGAATGCTGCTGACGTGAGATCGTTTAACATTTTACTGGTAGCATATGGATTATCCCGTGGCACCTAAACATACACACAAGGACTATGAACATTTCCAATCTTATATATTTTTGACGTGATACTTTTTATATTTAAAATAATTAATCATTTACCATGTGACCTGATCGATTAATCCAGTACATTTTTAAGTTTTTGTGCTGTTTAATATAACCTTCGATGACATTGTCAACAGTCATTGCAACTCGATTTGCTTTTTTCCACTCGTTCAATTCTTGCCATTTAAGATTTTCTACCCATGCAAGTGTGCCAGGTGTGGCAACTATTAAATCCAATTGACCAGTAAAAATGAAGACTTCCAAATTTGTTTCATTCAACAGACGGTCAACTGATTTATATGTTTGGAAACATACATACATGTATATATTATGGTAAATGAAATGATAAAATTATAATGAATTATATTCATTACTTTTGATTAGATTAAATTGTATTGATTGAATTATTCTTGTAGTGATTACCAGCGGACACTCACCGATATGGGTAACAGGTTTCATAAAATCACCAGTGAGAATTTGAAATACTTTTGGTGATTGCATAATCCATTTTTTATTTATATCCAACGCTGCACTAACTTCCGTATTCATGAGTTTTTCCAAGGACTGATCATTGTTTGCCAGTGAGTTGAACATCGCCACTCCAGGTAAATATCTTCGTGATGAATATTGATTTGTTTTTTCAAGAATGTTATAAAAATCTATGTTTTCAGTTACTTTAATTATTACACCTTCGGTATAAGACCAAAGATCAGTTGCTTTTTCCCATGATCCTGCATCTACAGCTTGTTTCGTATGTAAAGCCGCGTCTTGAATTGTGTTGAATCCCACAGTATCAATCATACCCTAATGAATATAAATTCAAATCTAATATACTAGTAAAAATATTGAATTATTTATATATTTTCATGATCTCACTGTGTGAAGTAAAAATGGCGCCCATGAGAGTACTGAGTCAATGGGCGAAATCCAAGAATCACCTAAAGCGACGCCTTTTAGATTACTATCAATCGTTCCATCCTTTTGACTCTGATGAAATAATTATAATATTATGTAAAAAATAAGACAAGAGAAAATTTTAATGAAGTCAACACATAGAATATTTTAAATAGAACATTTCTCTACCATGAACCAAAGTAGAGCGAATTCCGCAGCCATTTTTCCACCATAAGACTCCGCAGTGATATAAACTGGAACTTGTTTAAATTGGGGAATTTTATCATAAAATCCACGAATGCATTCGACGAGATCTTCAGCAATTTGTCGATTATTTTCTACATATGCGGAAGATGTTTCGACATAACTGTATCCGGTGCCCACAGGATTGTCAATGAATAGCACGTTGTAATCATTGACCCATGTATAATTTCGATTTTGAAGGTCAACGTCAAGTGGTCCGAGCTCTTCAAAATTTCCGTAACCAGTTGAAGACGCACCCGGACCACCTTGTAGCCAAATAAGCAATGGTTTGTCATAAACATCAAATGTAGCAGATTGATTCGGTGGATTTACATAATAAAGCCACCAAAACATATGGGCAGATGGTCGTACTGTTACATAACCCCATTCTTGTTCACCAGGTCCAAAGCCTTTTCTTCCTTCAACTTCATCGACATTCACTGTATCCACATGCAAATGAAACAAAGTGAATACGATAACTATTATCTATTGAACTATGAGTTTATTTGAATAATATGTGTACATGTATATTCATGAAATGACAAATAAGATATTACTTAGAAGTTAAATATATTACCATGAAGTAGGAAGAATGAAAGCGAAACTATCAGCCAAATCCAAGACATAATCGTGAATGAGATCCGGTTTCTTTACTTCTTCTAAGTGAGACAAATGAAATGATGTATGTACTATATTAATCTATCTACACATTCGGAAATATTTTATCAAACTCGACACTTATATATAAATGTGTAAAATATTTTATCAACTATATGTATATATATATATATATATATAAATATATATATGTATTAAGGTGTCCCGTATAGATTACACATTTATGTTCATAATACGTTATCGTTGGACACAATATAATTCAGTGATGGTAATCAATTATGAAATTTCCGTATTGCTCTATAAATGTAAAATGCCGATATGTATTTTTTTTATCATTATTGTTCAAGGAACACGTGAGATTAAAAAAGATATTTACCTGTATTGATATTTGATGTGTATATATTGACGATGTTGTGCAAGAAGTTCAATACGTTAAATATATTATTGGAGATGTCTGATGTGAAATCGATGGAAAAGATATAAAAATAATAAAAAATGTTTTTACATAGGGCTGAAGAAATATTATATGGTTGAGGCGAAACTCCAAGCTCGTGAAATCGAGTGTTCCAAAAAATTTCACGTATATCTTCTCTCTCTCTCTCTCTCGTCAAGTTTCATCGAAGGTCAAGTTTGCGTTTGTGGAATTCCAAACGACTGCGGGAGTGCAAAACACCTGAAAGAAGAAGAGAGTATTGGCGAGTGAGATAAAGTGAGAAAGATACAGATAGAGAAAGGGGTAAGACGAGTGACGTACACACGCACGCGACGCTGTATGTCTCTTTACGGATGAGGTATCATGGGAAAGTGTCGTGAAAGGATGGTCACACGTGCCTGTATGCGTAAATTATCAGTAGCTTTGTTATATGAATTTTTTAAATTAAATTCGTCGTAAATTCCAAAAATAGTTTCTCATTTTTGTATTATCAAATATATATATTTGTGTTATTACCAGAATGCTAATACGAGTACTAATTGAGCGCGATTTGATTATATAATTCAACTTGATAAACTTGCACGAAATTCCAGAATTAATTCTTCAATTTTTGTTTAACTAAATATATATATATATATATATATATATATTTATAACTGATAAAAGACAAATTCCAATATTGATTAATATCTATCATTATGTTATTTGAGTAAATTCGAAAGAGATTCCGAAATTAATTCCTCATGTTTTGTATTATCTAATATATATTATTAATGAAATACAAATGCGCATGTCAATTCAAAATGATTTATTATATTATTTGATTGGATTCGCAAGAGATTTCAAAATTAATTCTATATCTTTGCATTACCAATTATATACATGCAGTTTTAATAAAATACTGATGTTAATATTGATTTAAACAATTAATTATATGAATGATTTTTTATATTTGTTCTCTCCTTATTATTTTTTTGAAGAAAAATTCCAAGCAATGTAATATATTATCATTAATTCTTTCGTAATTGGACGGAGTATCCAAAGGGAACGTGAAGTAAAAAAAAAATGATTATGAAAAGATGAGAAGCGAAATTATATTAATAATAATTTCACGTGCGTATAAAGTCATATGCGATTAAAATGTTTATTATTCTCGCAGATAAATATCCGCCAAAGTTATGTAGTAGATATTCAATAAATAATAAAGTAAAAGGATGATTATAATCAACATAATAATTGTGAAATTTAGTAAAAAATAAAAAAAATTATAAAAATAATGAATAAAAATTACTAGAAATCGCATAGTGAATTATGCTTCATGATATACATATTATGATTCGAATATATCAATGTGAGCGTGCATTTTTTCCATATATTTCATGATTATTGTGACAATATAAATAAATGCAACCGGTGAAAGACTTTAACATCCACATAAATTTCGTTCGCTATTAATTTAATTTTATCTCTGTTATTTTTTTATACTATTAAAATATATATATATATATATATATACATTGAGCATTGATCAGCACATCATTCATCATAATAAAATTTTTATACAGACTATTAAGAAAGTGACAGTTGAGCATGCAATTTAATTTTATTGTTTCATTCATGAAAAATTTGAGGAATGCAAAATAAAATTTTAACTCTAACAATAAAGTTAATTGTCGCCGATTATTGAAAAAATAGAGAAAACATTAGTATCATGATCTTTATACACATTGCATCTGTATACGCTATTGGCTGTCTTTCAATGTCGTTTCCTGTGTTAATAAGCGGCATACAAAGTAAATACATACTATATACATATGTATCTCATTAGTCTCATTACATTATGAAAGTAAGAAAATGATAAGATATCAATATTGCCATATTGGATGCAATCATTTATTGCAAAATATGTCTACCAAAAAAAAAAAAAACAAAACAAAACAAAACAAATAAAATAAAATAATATGATGTGAAGGAAAATGTTATGCAGAAAATTGCAAGTAAACAAAAATATTGAAGACTGAAGCATCTAACAAGTGCAATGCTACTTCTAAAGCCAAAGGCGTCTTCGCTGTACATATATATATATATACACATCCATTAGAACTCACGTTACTATTTGCAATAAAACATAAAAAAATTGTACATAGCCAATATATCTAACGTCACATCATCGAAGTGAAGATGCTTTCGTGTTTAAAGTTGACGACGACACTCAAGAATTCCAACATTGCTTTTACATTTGTCTATGGACTAGCAAATTCGTATACTTTCTATTATTGCAACACATCACCTTTTTAGGTACCCTATTACAGAGGATTCTCAGGATATCCTTGATCGAATTTTACTCTAGACGAATTGTCACGATCTGACATATTGGTAGAGGGTTCGCGGTCAAATTGTCTACACCAATAATCCGATAAATTATGCAATGAAGGTATAATTTTTAGTTACCACAATTATATACCTACACACACACACACACACACACACACAAACACATTGTCCCCGTTAATATGAGAAATTTTCCGTATACACGCATAGATTATACATTATTATCATCACACAACTTGCTCATTAATACTAACAGTTGTACCCGCAGAATTCAACAACAAAAAAAAAAAGTGTCAGAATCTATTATTTCAATTCATTTTTATATATATATATTTTAATTATATACATGCTTGCTTTAATCTCGTACACGCTGCGTTCGCATCCGACTTTCACCGCATTTCATTATTGAAAATGACAACTGACAATTCAATGCTCTCAAATTCCGGAAAATGAATTAATAATTCAATTTAATATAATAAAATAATATAATTATTAAATATAACTTATATAATTAATATTATAATAATAATTGGTGCTCTATATCCGCCACTAGATACAGTGTAGTAAGCTGAATATAAAATGATTATGTTGAAAGATTGTTTTACATATTTTTCTCAGATTATGTTGCCACCTTTGGCTTGTTGTCTCTTCGGCCTCTAAATTGTACATATTGTCAGGCCCATATGGCCCCCTTACGTTTTATGTATCCCTACTCCACCCTATTGAGAATCGTGTTCATCAACTAGCCCGCGGTTGTATCTCTTAACGAATGTTCACACACACATACACGTATATATATATATATATATATATGTATGTATATTTCTTCCTAGGCCCAACCATCATGCATGTCCAAACGACCAGTCCCACTTTACTATAAAAGCTACGGTAGAAACGTCGAAATTTAACAGAAGAGTATTCACAGAATTGACGAGAAGGCGCTGACGCGCGTTTACTCTTTTCAGAATTTAAATTATCCATTCTTTTCTTCATATCATTGGAGTCATATTGTTTTGTATACATGATGCGCTGCTTCAGTCTGGTTAGTGATTGTGTGATACGTTGATAGTTCAATAAATATATTCAAATACAAGTATGGCATTTGAATAACAAAAGTAAAGATTTTTGATTGAAATACCTGGAGGTTTTTTTTTTGCGATGAGTAGGATATTAAGAAAATATTTAGTCACGCGTGGGCGCACGACAATGCAACAACGTGACGTGAAAGTGTCGTGTTCGTTATTTTTTGGCTTCTTTTTTTGCATTTTTTCCATATATATATATATAGTACTCTTCAAGTTATTTACCATTCTGTTGATTCTTATAACAATTGAAAACGTAAAAAGTGATGGGAATCTACATTCATACGTTAATACTAAAAATGCCTATCTCAACGATTGTTTGTGTTGAATCTGTATTTACTGGACTATACTTGTATTGCTGTATTATGGATTGTTGTATGATTTCAGGTGGTGCTGCAGTGTCTACTGCTGTTTAGCTGCTCGATATACGGTGAACCAATCCGAAAAAAGAGAGAGTAGGTGATCTGAACAAAAAAAGAAACTCTTTTATTCTTTTTATTTGTAGTATTTATAATTTTATTTCAATGTCTATCATTGATCAATTCAGAATTGGTGAATTGATCCTTAAACTTTCCTGAAATTGCTATTTTTATTTGTAGTGCGCCTTTAGCAGATTATGCAGTACCACCACCACCACAACCAGCATCATCTTACGGAGCACCGTTACCAAATTCTAATTTTGGATCACCAACTCCCAATTACGGCGCACCATCAGCTCCAGCTGCTTCCTATGGGCCACCAGCTCCCAATTATGGAGTACCATCAGCACCCGCTGATTCCTATGGACCACCAGCACCTAATTATGGAGTACCATCAACGCCTGCTGATTCCTATGGAGCACCAGCTCCCAATTATGGTGTACCATCAGCACCTGCTGATTCCTATGGAGCTCCAGCACCCAATTATGGAGTACCATCAACTCCCGCTGATTCCTATGGTCCGCCAGCATCTAAGGGTCCTAGCGGGTATGATTATCACGCGCCATCACAACCTTCAGGTGAATGGAAGAAGAAACTCACATGGAAAGCCGAATTCAAGCAGGTCTGGAAAACAGAAAAAAAATTACAATGGAAGCAAGAATGGGTGAAGATTCAAGTGCCGGCTTGGAAGGAAATTCAAGTACCTATTTGGAAAGAAGATCATGAGGATGTGTGGAAAACAATTAAAAAGCCTATTTGGAAAGAAATTCAAGTGCCTGATTGGAAAGAGATCCAAGTGCCTGCTTGGAAAAAAATATGGAAGCCAGTGTGGAATGTTGTTCAAGTGCCAATTTGGAAGGATGTTCAAATACCCGATTGGAAAAAAACTTGGGTACCAGAATGGATTGAAACGGAACACAGTCATGATGTAGCTCCAAGTTATGGACCACCTGCGCCTGTTTACGGACCACCAGCATCAAATTATGGTCCACCAGCGGGAGATTCTGATGCAGGCTACCATTATGATCCACCAGCGTTACCAGCGCCAAGTAAAAAGCTCATATGGAAGCCGGTGTGGAAGAAAGTATGGCGGACTGAGAAGAAACAGGCGTGGGAATCGCACAAGAAAATGGAGTGGAAGGCAGAGTGGAAACAAATTTGGAAAACAGAGAAAAAGCAAATTTGGAAAACGGATAAGCAGCTTGCATGGAAAGATGAGAGTGTCAAAGTATCAGTACCGACGAAAAAACAAGTGTGGATAACGCAAAAGGTGCAGGTATGGAAGGACGAATGGAAGAGTAAAAATGTACCCGTATGGAAGAGCGAGCAGGTGCCGGCATGGAAGAAAGTCTGGAAGCCCGTGTGGGAGAAAGTTTGGGTGCAAACGGAATCACATCATCACGATGAGCATCATGGATATCAACGATGAGAATATCCAATGATGATAATGATGATGAAGAAATCAAGCGAATAAGCGATTTTTTTTTTTTTT
>CAJUYH010004825.1:0-25579 GCA_910591685.1 Galerucella tenella | reverse complement strand
AAAAAACTAAAAATTATTCTCAATCTCGCACTCACCTTTTAAGTTTGTGTCAATTATAAGTAGGTACTTCACACGGATTCAACATTTCTCAAAAGATGAAAGACATATTCAGAGGGGATGATTTAATACATTGGGAAATGAAAAAAGAGGAAAAACAGAAGGAGGAGTGTATATTTATATACTCAGTTTATATCCATAGGGAGCAGTTTGACGTGCATCTCTCAATTCTTCAGACACAGGTGTATACTTGTATTTGTATATGACCAGTGGGACAAACTTCAATCACACCCAAACACACACGCACTTCGAGCAGCATTGAATGCTCTCAGCTGTATGAATACTTTACTCAGTAATATGAATACTTTAGACCTAGGAAATTGGCTACGCAGACAACCGTAGTCACTTCACATAAATGTTTCTGGAATTTATATTGGTCTTCGGATGATTTGAGAACATAACTTTGACACACATTCATGTAGATTTCGACCTTAATTTTTCACTCAATCAATATGTTAGGAGTCATTTGATTTGCCAAGATACTGCAGCCACATACAGATAGAACAGAATGATGAATAATTAATATATTATGAGAAGGCTGAATGTTATGAGTCGAAAAATAGATGCAGTCATGTTTCCCACTTATCATAAAAATAATGAAAGTAAATAAACGAACAATTGTATGAAGATTTAAAGTTGGACGAGCTCTGCACTTACTCCAATGCTTATACATATGTATTATTGTATATAGTGAGGAGGATCTATTCTTGACGTGGGTGTCGGTTCGTGACTTGGGTCATGGGCGAGCGCGAGGTACCGTGAAGATAGAAAATGAGAGAAACGCCGAGACCGTTGCTTCTCTCGCAACTATTGCCTGGTCACGTTGCAACCCTTCTCGCGAGAATCCCAAAGTCAAGCGCCAAGACTTACGTACCAGGACCATAAGAAATAAAAGTACGTGGATGGAGAGAATAAAATATCAAATAAGAAAACATAAAAGATAAAGGAAAAAAATCGAAAAATAAAAAAAAAATGGAGCAGTCAATTTGAAGACATGTAGCAGATTTGGACGTATAGTATCTATATATAAAAGGCGTTTTATACTATGAGCTGAGAACTGCAGTGAAGCTGTTGGTGTGGTGTAACTTGAGCCCATGAACGAAGCAAAAGTACTTTTCTTCCACAGTATTTCTGCGTCTTATTTTACGTCTGGCAGAGCAATTGCATCGTCCTCGGTGACTGAGATCATTTTTACATAAGGAGGTTGTGAGAATAAACGAATAGAAAAATAGCAACGAGGCTGTTCACATATTTTACTGCCTTGATCCATACACCGTGTGTCCTCCCTGTAATTATTCCGCAAAGAGGACCTGCGCGGGTTCAAGTTAGGGTTATCTTGGCACAAGGATGCGCCACTGTTATCTACCCAATTCGACCCCACTATATACTCCTCTTGTTCACTTGAACTTCTCCATCCATAAAGCTCTATGAGCCCCCAACTCTATTCCACTTCGTGCTACTATATACCTCTCACTCATTTGCATCTGTAGGTGTATATATCTCTCTCCTCTTATTGTGGATCTTTGTAATTATTTTTAAATAAGTAACAGCCAAATATATTGCTGTGATTATTATACGACATTTGTGCCTGATATTATAGATTGAATCGTAGACGAACTGCAACTATTGTGCCCACAATGTATCCATAAACGTGGACTTGACTCGAGAGAAAACATGGTGAAAGACGAGGATAGTTTGAGAGAGAGACAAAGGGTCCATGGGTCATGTGCGGGTGTGGTGGATGGACCCAACGAGTATTGTAGAGTTTATGGGGGCTACGGGGGTATGGGGATGCTCTGTTGTAACGCGCGCGTACAGCTGATACGAGGCACGTAGTCTTTCTGTGCAGCAACTCCAGCTGTGCCATCATGTGCGTCGTTTGCTGCAAACGTGACATTTCAAGTAAGAGTCTGTCTTATTTTCTTACTTTTTTTTTTTACCATTTTTTTTTCTTCCGTAATTTTTTCATCATGACTTGCGGTTTGGTTTACAGATAGTATAAAAAAAGAGTTGTGAATGGCATAAACAGTGGGGCATCACAACAAGTGCATAAATATTCATAAGCAAAAACATATCTGTTTCTATTAAATTTATTTTTTCATTTAGATGCACGTTCGCGTATATAGGTGTTGTATATGCTGATATAATATTTCCGCCAATTCATATAGAAGCAACATATATACATAATAGGGGTGTGAGAGAGGACGAGGTTTATTGAGTGGTACTTATCAAGGGAGCATGCCTTGGTGTGCCTACGGTATGTATCACTGTAGGATTAAAAAAGGCGTTGGTAAAGACGAAAAAGGTGCCGAAAAAAAAAAAAAAAAAAAAAAGACACCTGTGCATATATATGATAAAGAGAGGAGGAAGAGAGAGAGAAAGAGAAGAAGACGGGGAGTGAGAGATAGGTAAACAGACAAAGAGAAAAAGAGAAAAAGTGGATAAAAAGAAACAGAGAGAGAGAGAGAGAGAGAGAGAGATTAGAGAATGGTTTGCTAGTTTGATTTCATGCTCGGGCTGTTTAGCGATGGACACGGATACGAGACACCTTGGGGGCGTACTGTGGCAGAAATACTGGGTTATTGCTCGGCAGATATGTCTATACATTATAGTATGTGAGTATGTGTATGTTTGGTATGGAGGATGTAGAGAGATGGCGATATTTGTGCACACGTTCGTTCGCTTCCCAACACTCCACGGCTGCGCAACAATTTCCAAAGTTTACTTTACGAGTCTGTCGCATTTCGTAGTGTCTCTGATTGCAAATTATAGCAGAATTTAATTACAATTTTGCATGATAGCACGTTGAAGAGTCCGGCGATGGTTATATACGGACAAGATGGGAATTTCTATGAGATTATTTCGCACAACTATTTCAATCATGAATCATGTGAATCCACATAAGTATATATAAGATTCTATACAATGAAAATGTAAAATTCAAATAATAATATAACAAAGACAAAAACCGTTTGATGAACAGCACAAAAAGAAAGAAATTTTTATAAATGGCACAATAACTTATTGATATAGAAAGGATATAGATATACATATATTTGATCATTGTATAAATATAAATTTAAACTCCACGTTCCAATTATGTTGAGCGGATATTGAAACAAGATGGAATATGAAATATATGTAACGCGTGATTGCACACTGTGGACAAGATAATTATAGATTCGACACTGTCCAATATACATATAGACTGATAGAGCTATGTCACTTGCTCTGCGAGCTAATTCGTTTAGTAATGTCGGCTCTGTACACATATTGTTGATATACAATACATATATACGTGGATAAAGCCGCGATATATAATTACATTTATATTATATAGTTTTTTTATCGTGCATCTTTTGCGTCATCTTCGTATATTCATCATTGTACAATATATCAATACATACACATATACATGTCACGTTTATGAACGTATTTTTTTTTTATTTGAAAAAAAAAAGGAAAAGACAATATGTAACAATGAACGCGGAAGTGCATGGCGTGTCACATAAGCAGATTATCGAAGCACACTGTCATCAATATATATATATGCCATTAACTAGCCTATTATTTCCGGAATAAAGATCTTGAATAAAAATAAAATAATCGACACAAGCCACAATCCTTTGTCCACTGAATTTCCATTCCGTTGACTCGGAAACTGGTGGTTAATGACAATTAAAAAAAATCACTGTTATAATTGCTCAGTTGTCTGTGAGAAAATGTCCATATTTCAAAAGCCCTCGCGATCCACGTATATACATGGCTTGCTCATCCGCCATTTAAAGTTCCCGCCCAACAAATATAATATGACTGGTAATTTTCACGAGTGGCAAGTGAATCAAATAATAAATTATGTTCATATTTCGAAAATAATAATGTGGAGAATTGCGAGAAACAATTTGATTGCATTTACTTGGCGATGACAACTTTCGCTGCGTAGCTTGGAGAGGCGCTCGTCAGAGGACCCGCGCACCCGCTTGTGACTTATTATTACTCACCAAGCCGCCTACGTATTTAGCGAAGAAGACACGCAAGAGAGCGCATATATATACATATATATATATATGAACAGGCTGGAGTTTTGTGTCGTCAACATGGTAACAATGACAATTCAGTGTCAGGTCGACTGGAGTGTCTCGTGTATGTATAATGTTCAAATATACATTAATGTAAAGTATATACCGTATGACGGGGTAGAACGCAGTTACATGTGGAAACCGTGGAAATGCGTTAGCATAGTTAAAGCGATTGCTTGTGGTAATGAATAGAAACACGCGCCAACATGACAGCATTCGCATTTCTCCACTGTTGCATTTGGCTTGTCGTTTATATATTCAACGATACACATTCAGTTACGGAATATACACCCTTTCGCATCAACCCAAATGTTTTTACTGCAATTGACATTGATATGTAGAAATTTACATAAATATTTTGCAACTGTGATCATTCCATAATGAGTTAAATCCATTTTCGATATTTGAACTTGATGCAAAAACGCACGTGTTAATGAGTACCTATACCGATTGAGTATTTACAACTTTTTATTATTCTATACTTGTATTCCATTACTATGTGTTTATTTTGCTTTACACATTACCAAGTGCATTAAATATACCAATTAAAATAAAATGGATGATATTATATATTAATAATATGCCACGTATACCTTCTTCCATAAACTTTGCTACTTTTCATCGAGATATTCAGCAAGGGATTGTCAAATGTCATAGAGATAGTGTTGATTTTCCAAATAAATTTAATAAAACATGGTCGATAGTTGTTCGTCGAACTTTATATTTTGTCACAACAATAAATAAAACCAGAAAATATAATGAATGAAACAAAAAAGCAAATTGGAAAATGGATATCTCTTTTGCCAATGGCGGAATAATAGAAACTTAACAGTGCAATGCCGAACTCTGTGGTGCGCTTCTGGCATTGAGTAAATACCCTTCTCGGTAGCTCGGCCATTGTTTGTTGGATTCCGAGAAGCAAACAACAAAAGAGAGACAGAAGAAGTGAGGGAGGGTGGGCGTTATGTATAATGTAGTATGAGGATTGAGTGAGAGAGATTATAACCGCTATGTCGACACACCGTGCGGCATTCGAAGGTTCGAATTTCGCAGACGCGATATCTCTCCGGCGCTTTCTTCTTGGGTCGCGGCCCGGAAACGCCTGTGCGTTGGATACCACAGGTATAAATACAATAAACAGCAACTAAGAGAGATGGAGATATAGTGAAATAGAAATACATGCAGCCGTCTATGCTTTGTATTTATAGACATATGTGGCATGTGTATACCATGATGTTGACATGAGTAAAATCAATTGTGACATATACACGAGCAACTATATTCGCACAAATTACTGATATATTATTATGTCTTTTTGTTTTTAATATTTTTTTGTTAAGCTTCGGGAATGATATTCGTATAGTCGTCAAACGATATTTGGCGTATATTGATGTGATGAAAAGTACCGGTCAATTCACAGCTTGCCCAAATTTTTATCTTTCAATCTGCCAAAACCAGGGCGATAATTATTCCGATAGAATCAGAATGAAAACGAGATATAGGAGTGTGAGTAATAGTGAAATCATCACCATCGTTCAAACTCTAACTTAGCACAATGAATGATAGAGTGATCTTGATTAATACGAGAGACAATGAGTTGCTGATGTCTTTGTTAGCAATCACAAACGATAGGATTTAATGTTCAAAACGTTAGTTTGTATATTTTCCAACATATTATTTTTGTTCTTTTTTTTTTAATTTTTATGGTTATAGAATTACTTGATGATTGTATTGAATCAATTGACATTACCCATTAATGTTCCCGTATGAAAATTAATCTGTACCATGAACTATTTGTTTAGAAAAAATTGGTTGATCATCAACAAGTTTTTTAGAAAAGTGAAATCCAAGTAGACATATAAACACAATTACACATATATGATTTTTCGGATTATTTTATAAATGCTACCTCCAATGGCGGACAGTGACTCGGGAGTTAAGAAATAAATCAGTAGAGCAGTTTGGCATTAATTGAGCCGCATTGTATGATGCTTGGGGTGAAATACGTTGCACATCGATTTACGATAGATAAAATGTACTTTATGGGGATGCGTTGCTCATGAAGAGGAGAGAGTAGCAGGGAGAGGGAGTGATAAAGAGAGAGAGAAAGGGTGGAGAAGCGAACGCAAGTTGTTTACAACTCGCGATGCAGCCTCCCGGCACTCTACGTATATGTGTATATACATATATATATATAAATATATAAATGGGAGAAAAAGTGAACTGTAGCTCAAGTGTATAAAGAGCTGAAAAAAGTGAATACATACAAATATATGTATAGTGCATGTATTTATATCCACAGGAAAAGAGAAAAGGAGAAATAAGACAGAGTCCAGACGGATATAAGAACTGTATATATGTATATATATAAATATACCCATAGGGAATGAGGGCAGGAGTAAATGTAGAAGGATGTGTTTGCGCGTATAAGATTGTGTGTGTGCTGATGTGATGTGTGTGGGAAGAATAAAGTAAAGACGAAGGAATGACTTATATATATATATATATAGTATGTTTTAAAGGTAACACGTTGTACTCACGCCACAGTGCGTATATGAACCTAATGATCCGTGCCAACCCTCGGTAGACTCATATATCAACCAGCTAATTAATGCTGCACGTAATTACTGCCTATCATAATGCGGCTCGTGTAGATTTCGTTCTCTCGGTCTTTATTATTACTCCCTCTCTTTGACTCTATCACTTTTTATTCTTTTTCTTGGCGAGCTTATCTTCCACCCGCCCCAATGTCATTTTTCATATAGCTTCTTTGTCGTAAAGACATACAACTTACGATTTTGGCCCACCACCGTTACGCTATCGTACACACAATATATAGAAACACACATTTACGCGCGTGTATAAACCTATTTATATATATTGCTATATAATAAATTTATTTTTAATCGTACTTACACTTTGCTTCATACAGATTATTCAGTCACACATTTCGCATGAGAACATGTTCGACTGTGAGTGCGCTGAAAGCTTATCCCTGTTAGTTATATAGACAAGTATTTTATTTCAACTCATTTTTTATTTTCTTTGCGTACTTTATTATTATCAATATATTGTATACATGATTATTGTTGCTCGTTGTATAATAAATATCATATAAACATAACTTTAATCTCATGTGTGATATTTATCTCATAAAAGTTTCCGTTTCAGAGCGCCCAAGTGATTTCACTTCATTCAGCAGACGTTATTATATTGCCTTCAAGATTCTTTTCCTTTCCTCGTCGCTGTAGATGCCTTGTGTCTATTCACATCTATTTTGACGTAGGTCGGCCTACGGTGGACGTAAACATGTAGTGGAAATGCACAATAGTAGAAATGGTATAACAGGTCAGACATGGCCACAAGTGACGACTTTGGCATGTCGCATGTGTGTATATAACGAAAGATCACGAGAGTATAGATGAATTTATAAACTAGTAGGTGCGAGAAAGAGGGAAAAGAGCGGTTGACTGAGAGAGAATGCTGAGGATATTTACGTGTCTAGCGAGCGTGACCCGAGCGCGCACATTTCCAACCGCTTCGATCATGGTTATCAAACTGTCTGTCTCTGGGTAAGCTATATACCACACTCTTCCTCCCTTCACAGTTGTATGGCGTCTGGATCGTTGATTCTATTCTTCCGTGCTTATTTCTTTTCCCTTTATTTCCTTTATTCATTATTTTCATTTTTATACTTTTTTTCCTTTTCTCTTTAGCGAGCTTCAACGTCAATTGTCGAATAGATGAATCAGGAAACCAGAGACAGGGAATCAGACAATTTTTGCTCTTCAACATAATATTCCAAAGACGTTTACATATATATATTATAAAAGTATTGTTGGATTTATTTTTGTCGTAAACGATAGGAACGTGGACAAATTTTACCATGTTTATCCAGAGCGTAATTTAAATTGTAAGTAAAAACTCAACATTGGAATAAGTTAAGTGTAAAAATAATACTCATACAGTTAAGAATAAAATATAGTTAGTATTTTTAATTAAATTGTCAAAATTTTAAATTGATTTATTTGTTTAATAAAATCATACAGAGTGAGAGAGAAAGAGAGAATGACATATATGTGTTTACAAATATATATATATATATATATATGTGCATTTATTGTGGACAATTAATTGAATAACTGCCTGTACACAAATCTCCACGAGTATGATTATCAATTTTGATTAAATCAACGGACTTGAATGGCCGTCTAATATAAATCATTCAACGTGAGCGTGTAGAATACACTTTGCGAGAGAAGTAATTATTCTTAGTAGATCGAGATTAGCCGCATACTTCCGGAATATCACCTGCAAGACGCGCGCGCTTCAAATACATACATATATATGTACATAGACGCTGGCGGTGTATATGTGTATAAACATATATGTATATACGCAGTAGCACGATGAAATCGTGATATGTTAAGTCGTGTAGAGGTAAAGCTCCTTCAAAAGCTATCATACATGG
Organism: Galerucella tenella; assembly: GCA_910591685.1. Lineage (NCBI taxonomy): Eukaryota > Metazoa > Arthropoda > Insecta > Coleoptera > Chrysomelidae > Galerucella > Galerucella tenella. The sequence goes on along the minus strand of CAJUYH010004825.1, from coordinate 16,972 downwards.
AAAAATGAAAACTGACAGAGGGAGCGCGACAGAGAGAGAAGGAGAAAGAGAGAGTATGTTTGGATAAAAGCAACGCATGAATATATACGTGAGATTGCGGTGAGTCACACGGTGGTATACACATATATATACGAAGCAGATTTATTTCAAAGCTTGCGTCATATTGGAATGTGGAATCAGGTTTGCGCCCATTCACATTTACACTTTTTTATTTTTATTTCTACTTTATTTACGTGTATATTTCATAGATATTCATATGCATATACATCCTTACTTTGATTTCACGAATTTATGTCGTAAGAATAATAAAGACAAGTGTTAAAAAAACACATTATGTTTCGTATTTTTCATTGCAGTGCTTAATTTGGAGTTTTTTTACATATCTTTATAGCACTGGTCGTACTCCGATGTTATTTTCCATTTGAGTACATACATTTTATTACTCTGAAAGTAAATATTTCTAGTTGGTTATATTCCTATTGCTCGTCCACACACATACATAGGGTGGATGCGGTAGAGTTGACTGCACTTTCCGAAAAATAGCTATAATTTTTGTATTCATTCACATTTTTCTTTCAAAATGAAGGGATACCATAGATATTGCTTAAATCTTTATTGAAATACAAAAATAAACGTTTAATTTCTAGAAAACATAAATATAACGAAAAAAAAAACAAGTTTCTTACTAAAGGCGGTATGTCTCCCCACACTAGTGAGGTAAATGCCACAGTATTGAAATCTTTAAAATAACGTCTAATTTTTATGTTTTTTTTCGTAAGTCGAGTCTAGAACAGATGTTACAAACTTCACCATTTATAGTGCAAGTAACATGTAGCAATTTTAAGTATTTAATGAGCTTCTCTTCTGGATGTCTTATCGGAACTAACTTTATTAATGGCTTCTTGCAATTGTTGTTCGGTCCACAAGGGCCTTGGGCATGCACTCAAATTTCATCCATATTTTCGTGGCGAGAGAATAACTTTCAAAAAATAGCATGTGGCATCTGTCCATTTTGTTAGGGGAGATGCCGCACGCGCTTATCACAGTCACAAATTTTAAACGCATCAAAATGTAGCACTACACTTGTAAACATATCCTCAAAATACTAGGAAAAACTTCCGAATATAAAATAATGCTACCTCGTTGCAAGAAATCACAGTTATTAGAATTGCCATTAAAATTTTGCAAAGAAAATTTAGTCATACCTCCGTAAATTTCAGGATGGCATACGATATGTTTAAAAACAAACATTCTCGAGTTCATGAACGTTCTCTAAACGATCGATTCTCATTATGGGTATAAGTATTTGTCTACCTTATCGCGTAATCATCGAAATACATTACATGCGGAGTCTCCACTGCTGTGGCAACTCTCCCGCATTTACCCTACTAGAGTATTAGGATGGTTTTTATGATTTAATCCATATTGCATTTACCGTTCGGCCCTTCTGAAGCAAATATGACTATCAAATAAAGAAAATGAATCGCAACATGTTGATTAATTTGGATTTTCAAATCTCAATAAAAAAATATTAAGTCTTACACCGAAAACATCAAAGTCTCGTACGATTCACTTGAAACTAATATTCTACTCAAAAGTTTTAAAGACGATATACGTGCGATTAATTTATTTTTGAAATATTCACGCCTTTTAATAAAGTCAGATTCATAAAAATATATGTAGATGTGTATGATTTACCTAAGCGTGTAGGTATTTACTTGCAGACCCGTTCTCTCTATCTCACCATCTCACTCATTGTATTCATTTTATGCTCACACCCCATTCCTTCATCGTAATGGCGGACAACTGTTGCTTGTCAGGTACATCTATTATTACAACATTACAACTCGCACCATCGTGGTGCTTACGTGTTGGATCTATATATACGAGCTGTATAACGTGCACGTTAAAGTCATCCTCATCTCCATATATGCACGGCGATGTTTATGCTCTTTCGAGTCCGAATGCAATGAAAGTATACATATATATAAATGGATAGGCTTTGATTCGTATCTCCATGCACTATCCGCGCGTCTACGCGTTCATTATTGGACCTATAGGATATATATATATGTATATATATTCACATAATACAGTGCACGATGAACCTTTTGTCTGCGACAATGTGGTATGAAAGTTGAAAAGATTGTCAAGAGGGACGAATACAGATGGCAACAGGTTACCAAGTTCCACTGCACATATACAATACTAGTGAATCCACTACATACATACATATTCACTCATATATATATATATATGAATATATAAATATAGAAACGCAACAGTGGAGAAATCTTTCTTGGCTGTCGAACACATTGTCTCGCTTACGTTGACACTTTATTATCATTACATTTCGTGCATCACGATAAACAAGTATACGATATACGTTTGTATGTATGAACGTAGGGTGGACAGTAATGAATGTATTTGTAGCTGAAACCAAGTGTTGAATAAGAATAAAAATAGAGCAAAAAAAAAATGTAATGAGGGCGATATAAAATAAATTTATATAGGAAATATATACCTACATACGGTATGCTAACGTGATGTATAGTGATGGGCGAATCTCCAACTCGCCACATTTTCTTTCACCTATGTACATTAAATTTTGTTGAGTGTGCGCTAATGAGTTTTGTTGCTTATAGTGGATATATGCAAGTTATTGGAGTGATGGTGAACCAGATTGGGGTGATTACGCGTTGATTTATGTCGAGGGCTGTCGCTCGTCGTTAATTACTACTATAACCCATATGTATAATTTCTACCTGCGTACATTATCGACGTGCGACTCTCGCGCAATGCTCCCAACCAATCACATGTTGCAATGTACATGTATATATATTTCGATACAAATTTTCTATGCGTGCAAATCAACAACGATGACCCACAGCTGTATTCTAATCATGGAATTTCATTCCGCTATTTAATCAAATTCGTAATTGCCAAGTAGGACAATTTGTGTTCTATTCATTCACCCTTCACCCCATCTCTCTATCGTTTCTAGTTTTTCACATGAACATATACAATCTGCACGCCATGTTATGAATCTTTATTTGCGTATGTGTGCGCCGTATTGTTTTCACTAGAGCGCATTGAGCATCATCGCCGAATCTGGAAATCAAAACGATTTGAACCAGAATCGCACTGTTACTGCAACATTTTAAATAATGATAATTTAATGAGAACAAATATAATGAATTAATGTTAATTTCCTTTATTCCGCTCATTTCTCTGTACAATTAATGCATTACTTTGTATGAATATGGGTGGCGTGACGCAATATAAATATATATAATCAAGAGGATTTAACGATTAAACTGTATCCATGGAAACTTAATAATAATTTTTAAAGTCGGCGATATATTATGTGTCTGCCATGATCATAATCAATAAGTAGTAGTAATCCCGACCCGTGAATATTCTTATTGTCAAAAATAACAGATTTTTCATCCACATGTACGCGGTATATATATATATATATATATGTATATGGGAAAATTACATTTATTTAGTACGTATATACGAGTACGGAGGTGAATATAGATGTGTGTAAACGTGTATATTTAAATTTATCTAATGATACTAATATGGAGTAAGAAAAAATAATTGGGATAAGAATGATGGTAAATAATAATGTGCAGTGTCATTTATCTAATGCAAATGTTTTGTTTCAGGCCATGGTGTTTATGTTGTGTTACTCATTGCCACGCTTGAACCTTCCGCAATGCTCCAGTTCCCACGCGACGCGTATACAGAGAGTTGAGCACTCGTATTACTCAAGAGTATTCGCCGCCAACGACGACGCGACAAGAACGACAACGAGAACGAGAACGAGAACGACAACGACAACGACAACGACAACGACAACGACAACGACAACGACAACGACAACGACAATGCGGCTTGCACAGCCGTCTCTATATCCATTTATATGCACTATGTAGTATAATATGCATCCAAAGTGCACGCACTGCTCTTTATGGGACACCATGACGTACTTTCCGGTATATCTACACGAGTTACTCACTTCATTGCCTATATTTATAGGCACATATAGATATAGGGATATAAACAAGAGAATATAAGTCGTAGCGCGCGTGAACCCGGAACGCGCTTTCGATCACGAGCGACCTCTCTTCCCTATGATCAAAGGATCATCCGCGCCGCGTCAAAGCCATTCTCGTAACGGTGTCTTGTTCCACAGGGATATATCTGATCCATTCTCCTGTTGCAATTCATTCTACACTCTCTTTTTCATCATTCTCTTCTTAACAATACTGACGTTTAAAATATTATTATTTTAAAAAAGTCCACCTCTTTTATTTTTTATCATCTATATACATATATTCATCATGATGTTCTTCTGTATTGAAATAAAATAAATATAGAACAAAAGTGGTATACATATAGTGCTGATAGCTCATTTGCTGCTATCTGAAAAATTTGAAGGGGAAAAAAATAGGCAGAAAGATAACGAAAAAAGAATAAAGAATAATAATAACCCGGAGAGAGGAAAAATGAGAGAATATAGAAGTGAAATAATGATGAAGGACATATATTTTTTTCAGCATTGTCGATATAGAAGGGAGTGCTTTAGGCAATAGAGATGAGAGTTGGGATTTTTTTTTCGAATTTTTTTTTATATTTTTCGTCCACACATATACCGTTTTCACGTTGGATTTGTCTTTTGTTCAAGAGAGGGGAGACAGCATGGCGCTAAGATGAAAAAAACATGAAGTGAGCCTCGCGGCCCGTTGGAGCACCGCCAAATAATATACTGCTACCCTGTATCCGCTCGTATTTCCACAAATATATATCGTATATATACCTAGACACACACACACGCACACATACAAACATACATATATATATATATTTATATGTATTACTCTGTGTCCGCAAAAATTTGGCGAGTGAGAACGAGACTTTTATATTTATTACGAGCTATGGTTTAAAATTGCACGAGTATATATATCTAAAAAATATATGTGAATGTATACTGAGCTTGAGTAAAAATTCACCCTAGATCTCTGTCTTTTGTCATGAGTATCAAGCTCGAGTCGTTGCTGTTATATCACACTCCGATGTACCATCATCATTAGAAAAAGGGGAATGGTCGATTTCCTATTTTAAAAACTATTCTCAGTGAATGCATCACTTTTAAAAATTAATTCTACAAAATAATCAAAATCGTCTGTTATTTGATAAGAGTTTATTGAGTTATTTGAAATTTCAAAGTATACTATAAGTATACAAGCATGGTAATATTAATCGACTGCACATTATCCAACCTCCTATTTACGCCACTATGCTAACTGTAACTGCATTCAACAACTTAATGACTTTAATATGTATATAAGTGTACGCACATTTTTTCCTAAACATAAAAAATGTTTAGGAAAAAAGCACTATAATCATGAAATTTTTTAATGTGTGCAATGTATTGTTTTCACACGGTGAAAATGTAAACGTCAGAATGAAGATTATACGGAAGACAGATATATAGCGCGCGAGAAATGAAAACGTCACGATTTCAACTTATACAGCATTGTTAAATCAGTTTGTCAGCACGATCACGAGAGAAAGACTGATTCGTTGGGAATTCATGCGGTTCGATTCCGTTATAAGGTTCTACCGAGGGAGAATGATCGATCTATAGGGACTCTCATCCAATCAATGTGCAGCGCGGATACCAAGCAAATTCCCGCAAAAAATATAGCCATGAAGTATACGCGAGCGCGCGCGCCACTAGTCGAAAAAAAAATTTTGCGATGCGAAGCAGAGGTATATACATACAGCAAACAATCACGGTGGCTATTATATCAACATCAAGTGTATATATTGTATGGGTTAAGTACCCATAAATACACTAGTAGATCGAGGAGTGGGAGAGAGAGAGAGAGATAGAGGGAGTGGATGAAGAGTAAAACATGAAATAGAAAAGAAAGAGAAAAAAAAATTGGAGTTGTTCGCTGTACAACTCTCAATGTATTCAGTCCATCGTGAATGCTCTTTTACCTCGTCGTGGAGTTGTAGAGGCCAGAGTAGAAGCAAAGATTGTTGCGCACAGGCATGGAAGATTTCCTGACGATAGGCCAAAGAAGAGAACGAGTGAAAAAAAAAAAAACAACAAGAATAAAAGAACAAAAGAGATGGAGAGAGAGGGAGAGAGAGAGAAAGCGAGAGAGAGCGCAAAGAAGCTGCAATGTGCCCTCTTGCAGAATGAACCAGATTATTGGCTGAACCCTGACCGTGGAATTACGTATTCGGTGAAAAAAAAAAAGAAAAAAAAACATTCTCCAGGCCGTGCGCGATACTCTTTTATTTATTCTTTTTTTTTACCGTATCTCTTTCTCCCCTCTTCTTCTTCTTCTTCTTCTTCTTCTTCTTCTTCTTCTTCATCTTCTTCTTCTTCTCCTACTCTATCTTGTTCTTTATTTTATTTCTTTACCGTGGATGCGTATTTGCGCGTTGCCGCTTGGGCGCACACTCACACGCTCTCAGGCGATCCTTTGCGGATGTACAATTCGCTCTCTCTCTCTCTCACTCTCTCTGTCGCTTCAGGATCTGTTTTGCAACAGTGTGTGTCTGTCTGTCTTTCTGTATATAATACAAGAGTGTATTGGTAACGGTATAATGTAAAATCGCTGGAGTCCTGGTGATGTCGAGGTAAAACGATGACGACGACGACGAGCAGGAGGAGGACGATGACAAAGAAGAAGAAGGTGAGGGGGAAGAAAGAGAATATGGAAATGAAGAAGAAGAAGAAGAAGAAGAAGGGGAGGAAGAAGAAGAAGACGAAGTAGGGAAGGGAAGAAAAGAGAAGAAAATCGAGCCAGAAGGAACATGAGGTTGGTGGTAGGGAGGATCCGGGTCACAGATCAGCGTCCCGCGTGAGCTGAAGAGCCGTTGGATGCCCAGTCCCATCGAGAGCGCGTATCGCGAGCAGAAGGGTACCTGGGTGCCTTATACCTGGCTATCCTTCGCCTCATCCTCTTCTTTCTCCATCTACTTTTCATTTTCTCTCTGTCTCTCCCGCCTGATCCCCCTCATTTTGCTCTTACTCGAATGTTTCTTGAAGATCATCTTGACTACGCAAGCGCATTGCGTCGTTGGAATCTCGTGCCGTTCGATCTTCATACTCATACATATACCAATATATATATATATATATATATATATATATATATATACATTTACATAAGAAATTCAACTTTTTCATTATCGATATCTTCATTTACTTGATCTAGTTTGTATTCTATGTTCATTGAAGTGATGTCACTGTATTCGAGACATAGAGAGACTGAGTTGAAATTATGTGATCTTCATCTTTGGATAATTGATAAAAAATGAAGCGGTGAATTTATTGAATAATCCTATTAAATTGATTGAATTATGTCAATGAAATGTAGCTGCAATTAAATAATCAGTAGTAGTTGAAGTTGTTGTTGGTATATTGAGTTTATCAAAATTGATAATTGTATACTTTGATTGTGGATATATCTATATATCTGTAGTATATGGACACATAGGAGGGATATAACCCTCCTCAGGCTATACCGCATCGACCTCAACGTTCCTTCGTTGTTCACCCAAGCGAGACTATGAGCACACGCACCGATAGAATCGTGTCCTCTCGTCACGTTTTGCTAAACGAGTCCTTCGTCTCAACATAATATATATATATATATATTTATATACACGGGCATGCACGCGGGCTAGCGCGCGCGCTCGTGTGTATGTGTATGTTCGTGTGCGTATATGTAGTCCCGTCTAAAATTCCTTGATCATCATCGCTCCTTCTCTCTTCCTTCCACACACTCACTTGAGCCTTTGTTCTTTTTTTTCTTTGATTCGCAAATTTCTTTTCGGAGATTCGTAGAATGGATTTCATCATTTTGCGACCTCGACTGAAAAAATCTCATAAACTACACGCACACAAACGGTTCTTTATTTTATTTTTCTGGACATGCTATAGGTGGTTCAATCTATCAGAAATTACCTAACCGAAAATAAAAAAAAAACTGAACACAAAAATGGAATTAAATAAAGTAAAGAATGTTCTATTAATTACGATTGGACAATGTGGCTTCCATGGTGGCCGAAAATACACGTCTCTTTATCTTTGAAATACAGTTAAAAAGAGAATTCAATGAAATAAATTCGATTCTACTGTGTTAGTGAGAGTTTACTAATGAGCGGGAACAAAAGCTCCTTTTAAAATACATGTAGCTGGAGGGAAGTTGAAGTAGTGCGATCATTGATCTTGTACATATACGTTGCTTCGTCATGATATAAGGTCATATAACTTTCGTTCCGCTCTCTTAATCAGAAAACTACGCTCATCTCTATATAACGGAGCAAAAAGATATGAGTAAAATAATATTTACCATTTTCCATTTCTGTATGTCTATTTCTGCATTACACAAATATCCACGAACAACCCGAGCTAAAATGACTTTATTGCTATATTTAGATATTTCGCAACTTTACATATAAAAAAAGTAATAATTGCAAAACATATAATAATAACATTAAGTAAATAAAATATTGGTGTAAATGCATTTTTTATTCATTCATTATCAACATGAATTGTGGGCTCCACGCATCTCCCACGCTCTACTTTATTTTATCATCTCAAGCAAATTTATACTCGCATATACATAAGTACATATTTATTGCGATCGACCTCATATATATATATATATATTTCATCTTGCTTTTTCTTCAGGTCCCGATGGGTGGGTATATGGTCGCTAGAGATGATCGCGTGGAGATCTCGTTCTCTCTGCGGAGTTCACGCTCGAGACCGCGAGGTCATTGGGCAGGCAGCCGGACAACAAATCATGGCTAATGATCTACTCGTACCTTTTACCGTGCTTTGCCGTATAGCGCTTACCGAGATCGATGTATATATATATATATATATATATATATATGTATATACGGATATAAGTAGATTTTGAAGAAAGGGACGGAAGGAAGGAAAGAAGATAGACTGTATATATATTTCGCTATCTGTTATATTGTTGATCTTGTGTATCCTTCTCGCTTTATACCTCAGCATTATTTCTCCGCTCAACCAACGAGCCAATATATGTTATAACAAAGCGGAACGCAAGTGCATTTCACTCTCATAAGCGAACATTTGTACCGTCGTATCCTTCCTATGTTCTCTTACCACCTTCTTCATCGTCACCGAGTAATTAAATATATGGCTATTATATAGTTACGCTGGAGACCTTGCTGAACCCTTTAGACCAATTAGCTTTGAACGTTAATTATTCCGCGGGTGACGCACGAGAGTTTATGATTCACGTGAAAGAGCGATGAGAAATATTCAACAGCAACTCATTTAAATGTCTTTTTCATTTTCATTCTATTTTTTCTTTTTATCCTTTATTTTATTTATTGCTATTATAATGTTCGTTTTCTTCTATTTCACTCTTGTTGGCTTTAATCAAACGAATGTACAACATGTGTAGTGGGTGATGTGTTTATTGTTTGTGTGTGTGTGTGTGTGTGTGTGTGTGTATATATAGATACACAATGTTAATTGTCGTTTCTCTTTTGGTGAATATATATACGAGCGTATATATAAATACGGTTTCATCGTGTATATCGTAACTCTCAATTGAACTTGAGCGCGCCGCGAATATTGTATCAGGAATCCAATGGAACTCATGTTTGTATATTGGGTATTGAAAAGGAGAATGGTACACGGGAGACACCCAACACTTCAACTCCTCCAGTATCCAATTAGATCCGCAAAAAGAAGAACAAAAAAATTATCGCGTGGGTGCTGAAGACACCGTGGCAATAATTATGAATCAACAATCACCCCCATCCGCCACTGTATGTCACTTCATTTCATTTCACGCAGCTACCAATCTCCAATCGACTCTATACTCTATGCACATATATAAATACATACATTGGTAAAGCAATTATCAAATAGTTCATAATAAATTATGGTTTATTGCAAATTTACTTAAAAATATACAAGTATAATTTAACTTTGATTTATTGGTATATTATAGTTGTTACTACTTACTTCATGTAGCAGCTAAACATACCGTTGATTGTCGTGAAGTAGCCGGGAATACCGAGAGCATAGTGGACATATAATCGTAAAGGTCACGTAGGGTGAGTGCAGTGGAAAAAAAGTACAAGCGCCGTGTGCAACTCAAACGCGCGGTCGCACCACGTCGTGTCCTCTTCTGTTCTGTGTCCCCACACCGTCCTTCTCGCAGTCGTGCGCGCAGTGTGTGTACCACCCGTGGCACACGAGAATACGGATCGAAGCCGTGCGCACGAGTACACACGAATTGAGTGAGATCCTGGTGAATCGATAGGAATATACATAATCGTACATTCTGGATTGCTCAGATCCCAAAGACGGTATCGCTCTATCATACTGCGAGAGGAGCAATAGCCGTAGATACTTTTCCTATTGTTCTCCATCCTTCTATATTGCTTTAGCTTACACACACTTTTACACAAATTAATTGTATCACCGTTAATATTCGTGTGCTAATAAAATGGGTCCATGAGAAATATTAATTCAATATAATAATAGTATTAGATAAAAATAAAAAATTTAATTTTGTCTCACATTCGTATATGATTTCGATTTTATAACAACAGTCGTGCCAAGAAATAATTTATCCATTGTATTTCACGATCGTCACAATGGGATATATGATTACATCCTGCTACGAAATTTTCAACAGTCACGTCTGCCAAGTTCTCTCATCATCTCCATTTTTTGTTCCTCTCACTCTTAATATTGTGTTTCTTTTGTATTGCACACGCACGTGCGTCCAGAAGAGGCCACTACGTGAATCAAGAAGTACGTGCACGATCGAGTTCAGAAAATATATTATATAGAAAAAGGTAACGTGAAAAAGAAAACGAAGGAGAAGAAGAAGCAGAATCAGATAAAAAATCGAATAAAAACGAAAAAGAAAAATAGCAAAAGTAAAAAAGTCCGAGGAATAGCTGTAGTAGCAGTGGCAGTAGTAGTAGTAGTAGTAGTAGTAGTAGTAGTAGTAGTAGTAATAGTAGTAGTAGTAGTAGTAGTAGTAGTAGTAGAAGTCGTGGACGCAGTGGGCGGTTCCGCGTGCGTGCGTGATCGTGATCACGATCGTGAGGTAAGATAGTGAGGTTGCCATCATACGCCTCTCACGTCGTGCAGGGTGGTCCAAAATGCAAGACGCGCAAGCAGTTATATACCCAACAGAACGCGCCTCATTGGTCTACAATGCCGTTCAGTAAACCACACCAAACTATATACAACAATAGAACGATGACTCTTGGTATAATTCATCAATCAAGTGATATGTATGCGTAAAGCACTCGCTTATATGTTGACAGACAAATGTTTCAAAAAATTGTATTATATGATGTGACGCGCAAGCTCATCCAGGTCGGACCATCAGTCTCATTTCCTTCCCATTGGTACGCAGTAAAATATAACTGAAACAATTCCTTTCATCAATTGAAGTGCATCAAAATGTCTAAATTGACCAATCGCATGAGGAATAAATAGTTAAATATAAAATGAAAAATGACACAATGCTGTGTGGATGCGCATCAAGTACGAATAGGAAAAGTAAGGGAATGAAGGAAAGAAAGAAAAGGGGGCGAGAGGGGCGACAAAAGAGAAAAAGATTAAGAAAAAAAGTAAAAAAAGGTAAAGTGGAAATGGAAAGAAGTGGCTATAGGCAATTGTTATAAGAAACGGGAGGTGGTATAGGGGCAAGGGTGGATTCTGTCATGTTTCGCATTGCACGCATTGGACACTTTCCAACGAAGGTTATGTCGAGTGAGTTGATCCTTTCAACTCCCTCGCAAGCTGATCGCAGCGGAATCGTGCACCGTCTTTTACCTCTACGTGATCCACTATGACGTCTTTATATGTGTATGCGTTATACCACCAGTCGTTCCCTCTCATTCTTCCACTTATATTCATTTCTATATATATATATATATATATATATAAAAGGGGAATGGATGCTTATATTGCATCGTGCTGGTACGATTGGATCGATCGATCAGTGAGAGCAGTTGGGGTTAGATATAGAAGCAAGCTGTCCTTTTCCTCGCGTGACTCATTATTTATCACGTGAGAAACATCGTACGAAAGATATATACCTATAGATATATATTGAACAAAAATATTAATGTCAGATTTTGAAAGTAAAGAAATAATTTTTGAAACTGTGACAAGTGCGAAAGTAAAGTTTCATGTCCTATGGATATATGGTGAAAATAACATAGAACCATGTTTACGTCATCATAATCAACCACTTTGTTTTTAGAATATAGCTTTTATTGGTGTTTCATATATGGAGCAATGATGTTTTTCGTTATATACTATATAGAATACCAAAAGTCATAAATTCGTTTAATGGTGGACGGCTATTAGCTCGCATCTATAAAATATCGAATTATATCTGTCATATATTATCGTTATCGAATTATATAACTCAATTACTCAACAATTCATGAATGACGGAGTGATATACATTTACATTATAATTTAACATGATGAGACAATTGGTAATGTTTTATGTGGACCTAAGCCACAGATGCACCACCACCAATTACTGTGCCCATATCCATATACACTTTGCCAATATACATATACGACATGGCCCCATCACTCGTCAATGGAGCAGCCATGGAGTATTGGCTATTAAAAATCTGTAACGCGTTTAGTCTGATGAGTAGCTTGGTGAGTTGAGCAATTTAACGGCTTTAAATTGCTGTGCGCCATTCGCGCGCCCATCAATTAATTTATTGTATGATGAATTTTACCATTAACGAATTAACAAACGTTATGAGTAATAGTGGAAGAGTAAAAGGGGAAGAGAGGATTTTGGACCACATCATTGATATTTTAAAGCCAAACACCTATCGATTGTATTATCTGAGCAATTGAAATATTCAACCATCTCAATGCTTATTTGAAACTATCTACTATTAAACGAATATATATATATACACACACTTGCATAGGTGTATAAAATCTGAGATGTTGAAATAATGTGGCGGGAATTTTTTTCTACCAAGTCTGACAACATTTGTACCTTTACTACTATAAGTGCCAAACGAAAATGAGTGTATACTGATATAAGAGGATGAAGGAGGTGGAGCAAAGTTGACGTTGCTATAAATTAAAATTGTTTGAACTTTGCTATTCGACTTATAGATAAGATTATTATTACGAGGACACCAATGAACCTCAACGTATACGGCTGTATTACTACACACTTTGAATTAATGGATCGATAAGTTGAACTATCGATTTAAGGATATGATTTATGATGATTCAATGGTGAACTTGGCGTAATTGCTTAAAGCATACATTGCATCATGTAATGTGCATGCTGCGGATAGGTGGATATGTACCAAGCTCCTCGGTCATTATATACACACGCTTTTCTATCTCTTTGATCCATAATAAATACCACGTCATAATATATAATTATATATTTTTAATTCCAACATTTCTATATTTTAATTACTTCATAAATTAATGTCAATGAACTAATGTTTCAATTGTGAATAATACTTCTATCTCTCTCTGTTAACGTATTAATTAATAAATTAATTAGATTTTTCGTTTTACATCAGAGCACAGGAAAATGTATTATATGAGCCCACCGTTATTTACGCCACTGTGGCAGGCGTTTGTGGGAGAGAAAGAGAGAAACAAAAATAAGTTTAAGACAAAAAGTGGGAGGCAGAAGTGAGAGAATGGGTGCGGAAGATCGTGAGTCAGCTATGTAACTAAAGCAAAGTTTGTGTTTAATTCGCTTTGCAATTGTAACACTTAGATCTAGGCTCCATTTTAAATTACACACTTTTTAATATGCGTGCAAATGCATGTTTTGCGGAGACGCTTCGTGCGCGCTACAATCACCTATCACACCAATTTATTCGGTGGAAACTCACGATATATGTATATAGACGATATACTAACCAACTAATATATCTAATATAAATTTATATGCCTATGTACATCGTAAAAATCACTTTTGTCTACATCTTAATACTAGTGCTTTGGCCAAATTTCAGTATTAATTAGAGCTGCATTAGTTTGCAACGTTCACAGTCTTTTTCTTCAAATATGACAAACGAAACAACATTCATGCATACACAATGTATATAAGCAAGTCTATAGATGGGTGTGTGTGTGTGTGTGTGTGTGTGTGTATGCATACGCGCAAAAGGAGAGGGCACCGGCTGGCACTTTCAGCACACGTATATGTATATAATGGCGCAAGGTACCTACTATTTTTTGCGCAAGCACGAAAATTGCACGATACTCGTCTAGCAGCATATATTATCATGGTTATAGCTAATACGCGTGCAGCCACTACTTCGTATTCCATTCTTATTTTCTCTCACGCGTTACTCTTTTTTTTTTTTTTTTTTCATTTTTTTTCTCATCTCTCATCATTTCCTCATATATAATATTATACATATATACATGTATACGCTGATGACAATCCGTAAGCGCGAAACGGTAAAATCAAATGGAGGCGCGTGAGGAGACCCTGTACTGTGGTCATCAAGCAACGGACTCAACACGGAGGTAAGGTAGGCACGTGACGCGTCGCGGGTGGCTAATAAATGGTTTGCTACCAAGAATCCAAATCTCTATTATATGTAAACTTTACATCCATAATTTGAAAATATACCACAACTATATTGACGCACATATAATATATATATATATGCATGGATAATTTTCTGTATTATATCATACATATATCTAGATATGTGGATTTATAGATACTTAATCTGTATAATATGATACATATACTCTATGCTTCATATCCATCACATGTTCATGGCGGGTGAGTAGTAAATTCTTTTATACACTTTTACCATAGACTTATCGGAAAAACTACATTTAAGATGCACTATAGTTTTACGTAAAATTTAATGCGAGTAGGTATAACCAGTTATATTCTTAATGTAAATATTTTTTCTTGTATTTCGATCGTACATCTTTCATGTGTTTTCCCGTTATATGTGTGCAACACGAGCATTCCAAGTACATTTTTCTTTTTTTTTCTATGTTTTTGCGTGAGAGAAAAAAGATAATAGGCGAGATCAAGATAAAGAGAAATAGAATGATGCAGAGACTTACGCCACCAGCGTCAGAGATAAAGTATGACCTTTCCACGGGTTTCATTCGGGTGCATCGTGATGCACATCGGTCAGAGGAGTGAGAAACATCTCTGGAACGTCCTCTGAAGAAAGAGGTAAAGCAAGAAAGCAGGAGAGTAGCGCAAAGAAAAAAAGAGAGAGCACGAATGGGAAGGAGCCCGAGAGGCAAGCGCACAGGAGCGCGCGCAAGGCGTAATGTGATGCCACTTTTCAGAAACTACTCTTTCTCTGTTGCTCACCGCACATCACAAGAGAAGAACGCACATTACAAAGAGAGTTGGTAGTAGGGAAATATATAAGGTAGAAATAAGAGAAGAGAATGAGATAAAGAGAGAGAGAGAAAGACAATGATTTGATCCGCTGCACAGTAGCAGAAAGCTATTTCTCTCTCCCTCTTTCTTTTTCCCTCTCTTCCTCTTTCATCACCGAACTCGTAAGTTGTAAGATGAGACACCAAGTTATCTGTTGCAGATGCTCCGGAATGAAGGTCGTGAGAGAAATGGAGGAGAAAAATAATTCAATTTTTTATTTCCATTCAAATAAAAACCTTCGTATTAAATATAGCATATTGTATTAAAACGTAAGCGCGAACAGAGAAAAAACATTGTGGTACAATTAATTTTTGCATCTTTTTCTCGTCAGTTCATTATATAGGAGAGATTTAGTCTGTTACATTTACTTACTATGTCTTTTTTTGAAGCGGTGTTTTGAATTTTTTCATATTCTTATTCCTATGCGCAAAATAGGTATATTCTATGCAGCTGCACATTGTCTCACGACGCGATAACGATAATATATACATATATATATATGTATACGGTGATTCAAACACGCGAATATTGAACTAAACGCGGGTGCAATTCCGCGCACGAAAATACAATGCAAAACTATATATTTTTGTTTCTTCACCGATGACCGGATATAACGTAAATGCGACGTGAAGTTTCGTCATTCAATTGTAGAATAGAATTAAATTAATTCAACAGATTTTATTGAATAAACAAGGATATAAATAGAAATATAATAATGATAAAATTAATTATCGAGTAATTAAAATGGAAAAATTTCGAATTGCGATAATGTGACGGATGAATTGGAGTGGAAGTATATTAAAGATTTTAACGTACCCTCTTCATTTTCTCACTAATACTATTTTCATCCACGGCAACCGCACGCGATCCTCAAAGAACCGCCAGCATTAAATATATAAATGTACACAAGTACTAATAATGAAAAACAACAGCGACGGCAACAGCGTGCGGAAATCGGCTTAGTTGTTTGAGGAAAATTAATTGTTTATCTCAAGTTGCTTCGACTCCTTACCGCAAGGCCCAACCGCAAAACGTTAAAACCCTGCGGCTCAACCAATGCCACTGGGTAGTACATAATATGCTTCCCCCTCCCCTCCTACATTAACGTTTTTTTATTTTAGCCACGCACATTCACTACTATGATGATCATCACATGGACCGTATAAAGGTATAAGTATGAGAAGGAGAATAATTTCAAAGAAAAAGGAGAGAAAGAAGAGAATAAAAAAATGGAAAAAATACTTGGGTTTTACGTACAAGCTCTCGCAGGTAGATTCACACACACACACTAACGTCTCATACATATCCATGTATAGAAATATATATTATATTCTCCTTCTTTTATGCTAAGTCGATTGTTCCGAGACACGGTTTCGGATGCGTGCGTGCATGCGTCGCGGAATGAGTTCCTAGAAATGACGCACACAACACTTTTTAACTTGATTAAAATAATCTTTTGCTTACTCTTTTTCTTT